>JANHGN010008831.1:72034-91102 GCA_024605025.1 Megaceryle maxima | reverse complement strand
TTAAAAAAAAAAATAAAAAAAAAACAAAAAAACCCGCCCCCCAACATTGCTCTTCCAATTTAAACCCAAAATTCAATAAAAAAAAAAAAAAAAAAAAAAAAAAAAAAAAAAAAAAAAAAAAACTCTTCCAGACAAATTCAGGCACACCACTAGTTTAGAAAAAACTAATAAAGGAGAGCACATACATTGAAATGAGTGGAATGCAACAAAGTCATTTCCAAGTAGTTTGAAGACTAATTTCTGTACCTCAGAGCAATTTAATAGTTTTCCCACCCAAAATGCAATTTTCTGATGAAACACTCAAAATACTCAAAGGAAATATATACAGGCATTGTTAAAACAATCTAGAAATATATATTTCTACTTTTTTTTTTTCAGGGGTAAAAATTAAAGGGTCAAATCAATATGGCCTTTGCTCCAATAAAAAGACAGTTCAATAAAACTTAATTAGTAACAGAGATGATACTGTTCTGTTACCCGTCAAGGGACAACAAGTGTTAATGATAATTGTGAAACTAAAATGTAAAGATGCTGAAAGACAGAATTAAGATCTATCAGATTTTCACATGTATGCTCTTCAGTTCAAAGTAATGCTAAACTGAAATTAGGCGTAAAAATAAAAGTTGCTCAAAACACTCTACAAGGAGCAGATCAAATGTCAGCATCAGATACATCAAATGAGTAAATAAGTACATAAGAAACTTTCATATATCTAGTTTCAACAAGCTGTTTAAGATTAATTCAATTGAAATGCAGTGTATCAAATGCTAGTGCCTGAAAATGGCAAATAAAATAGATTCCTTTGTTATTACAAAATTAATAGTATAAATTCTGACTATGTACCACTTTCTGTTACTAGGAATCTTCAGCTCTGGAAGAAAACCTTGCTCCAGTAAACTTTAAAAAAAACTTAGGCAGTGATTTTGCCACAGTTCTAATTTTGAACTCTCATTAGTTTCACCAGTAAGAGAGCTCAACTAACTTCCCTGCCTCAAATGGATTGGAAATCAACCACTGTCTTTATCAAAAAGTGTTTCTATGTGCTGAAATTCAATTCAAAAGGGCAACACTGGGCTTGTACAGGAAAGTTTTCCTTTACTTCTCAAGTTGTTTTTTTTTCTGTACATGGCACGTTGTTACTGTAGATAAGCAAAAGATCACAAAATTGTCAGCAGATATAAAAGGCCACTAAGTAATATCTCTGATTTTGGAAGAAACTTCAACATCATATGATGAAATGGCCATACAAGACCTAGCTTCATACCTGTATTTGTTAGCTATCACAAGCTTTGTTATTTAGTAAGCTAAGTCTTAATAACTTCTGATAAAACTCGGTCCTTCTTTTGGGAAAAAAAGTTTAAAAAGAAGTACTCTTTTTAATATTTAATTTAGGTACAGAAGTAGAAATACTGGTTAAAATGGTAGTAAATGATAACCTCATAAGAGAGGGCTTGGTGCAAATCCCTGTTGAGAAAGTGTAGTTTGATTAAAAAACAATGTTGACTTTATTTAAAAAAAAAAAAAAAAATTGTGTTATCCTTCACAGCTGCCTCAGATCTGAAAATGGCTTTGTAAGTAAAAGATTTTTTACCTAAAGAAAATTGAGAATTACATTTGGACTTGGTATTAATTGTACATACTAAAGCACGGAAATACAGCAAGTTACATTTGTGTGTGCTTAAGGCTTAGATGACTTGTAGAGCCCTCACCTAGTTAAGGAAATGCATTTTCTACTTATTCTGTCATTACTATCACTTAAAAGTTTTGTCTGAGACAGAAAAATAAACCTAATTCTGTCCCCAGGCTGTCTAACTAGCTAGAAAACATAACTATATGCACACTGCTGCCAACTTTCATGATTTTATCAAAAGCTGCAGTGCATTTGGTATTTTCCTCAGAGGCTAGGGTCAAGGACTCACGAGCTCCTACATTTGCCTAATATGGAAAAGACAAAACCATCAGAACAAAACTCTTGCAAAATAGGAGTTTGAAGTCGCATGATTTTCCAGTGCTTGGGGTTAGTAATACTCATGTGAAGCTTTATGAAGAAGGTAATACTGGAAACAGAAATAATTCACTTTAGGGAAATACAGTCTCACGTATCACCTAAACAAGTTCCCTGTAGAGATGAACTATTTACCAGTTTGCTACTCATCGTGTCTTATTATGAAGCACTACTAGAGATGAATGGATTAATACATGATTTATATTAAACTGTCTAAACCTATTAGTTTACCTTCCTAGAAGTCAAGCACTGTCACAGTCATCTTTCTCATTTCTCTTTGCAAATACACTGTTTAAGCTGCACCGATAATGCAAAATTAACCCAAGTAATTGTAATCAAGTT
This sequence comes from Megaceryle maxima, assembly GCA_024605025.1. NCBI lineage: Eukaryota > Metazoa > Chordata > Aves > Coraciiformes > Cerylidae > Megaceryle > Megaceryle maxima. The sequence goes on along the minus strand of JANHGN010008831.1, from coordinate 88,755 downwards.
AATTTGCTTCATTGTCTGCCTAATAAGCACCTCCTTCCTCACTCTCTGTGTGTCTGATTTTACGGCTTAGTTATGTCTCTCAATTATGCATGCCATTTAACGGCACTTCCTCAGCCCAGAATCCTGGTGTGCAAACATAACCAATGTCTACTGCACTGATTTATCAGGGATTCTTTAACTGATAAAAAGATCATTAAGACTTATTTTTTCACTAGAGAAGAGTTACCTTTAGTTAATAATAATGGAAGAGATTTCAAATGCCCAAGACAAATTGGAGAGAAAAATCAATGGAATTTGCATTCTCAGCATACCTCAGTCTCTTGGAAAAATCTTCCCTAGTGTTACCACTACTCAAATAATGATTTATATCTGTATTTACGAAGTAATCCAGAGTCAGGAATTCACTACTCCTTATTTCCTTCTCAAAGATACTGCTTACAGTCCTGCAATTAGAATCCATACTAGATGGTTCTCATTAATAAATCCTTAGAGGTTTCATAATCACCTCTGCCAGCATGTATTTTAGAAATTTGTGCTCATTTTAAGCAGCGAGAGAGGTATTCATTACTGTATCAAATGAATGATTTTCAGTTTGATTCTATTGCAGTGAACTGAGTGTACTGAACCAGAGTTTATATGGTTTGAAGGTTTGCTAAGAATATTTCTCTCAGTTCTAACTGAAACTAAAATGCAGAAAACTTTTGGGTTTCTTTGGTCCAGCCTTCACAAAGCATTCATACAAAGCAGTTAACTATTTCTTGCTTTACCCTGACACTGCATGTACAGTACAAAATATAGAATATCTGTGTGTATAAGACTTTCACTATCCTTCCTCAGAATGCCCCTCCCTGTTTCATGGGTAATGGGCTCAGTGGTATGCTTAAGTTCAATACCATTACTCTTAAATATTTGCTTTCTTTATCAAGATTATTTAAATCTTAGTCTTATAATTCTCTTTCAGTCATGAGTAAGGTGTTTACTGTTTATTAAACTTGATGGATTTATTCTGACTTCAGAGAAGCTTAGAGATGTCAGCTTTATTACTACTGTCAGAGCTGCCAGGTACCTCCAGCACAACAAAAATTGCACTTTAAAAGTATTAATGTAAATGCTTTTAATGTGATAATTTGTATTAGGTGTCAGAAATAACCATGTACTTACATCTAATACCTTTGCAACTAAGTGCAAGAAGTATAAAATCATTATGGTGCAAGTCTACTGAAATCAAACATTTTCCACCTGTCAGAGCCATCAGTAGAACATACCCTAATTACCATTCATCACTTTATAGTGTAAAAAAAAAAATAATTCAACCATCTTAAAAATCAGTATCAGACCTTTTTATTTCCATTCAGTTCATTCTTTGTTTTTAAAGTCAACAGCATTGGAAGTATCAGTACTACCTTACTTTAACACAATCTCACCAAAAAGCGACTGTATCTGTAATTGCATAGCAGTCTTTGCTCTTGAGATGTTTGTGAAAGGGCCAATATAAAATTTTTTTTAAGTACTACTAAAATAAGAATAACCTAAGTATGGAAAGAAATAATACTGATACCATAGACCCTGCCTCAAGATGTTAACACTCAAGTGGCAGAACTGGGTTAGAAATCTACATTTGCTGAAGAAAAACAATAATATCTCAGTGATTTCTTAGCTGACTCCATTTCATATTTTAGACATGTATTACTGTTTCTTAACTGACATACTGCATATAAGCAGAGTACCAAATATTAATGAAAAACAATTAAAAATTAAGGGACATAATAGTCTGTACTACCACATTTTTTCCTCTCGTTTGCCCATCACATAGAATTTATGTATTTATTAGGGAAGTTTAAGAAAAAATAATAGTTCTTAACTTGATTTTCAAGTTCTTTAAAGACTTTTGAAATGCCTAGTTCTAAATCACATGGATATTATTCTGTTATCTGATATGAATGCAAGTGGAAAATGTAATATTTTTTGGTGGCTGGTTTCATCATGTTCTGCTGCATAGAAACTGTAGGAGTGTGTCATTTCCAGACATGTTTACAGTGTCTTCAAAACATGAAGATAATCTTAAACAGCACAGACAGATACGTTTATTGAGCAAACCAGATATATTTTAACTCTTTAATAGCTACAGTGGGAAGTTATTAATAATTGTTCCTTAGATTAAAAGTCTCTGATTTCATCTTCTTGAATTTAAAGTATGACTGCATTCTGTCTATTTCTCTGAAACACCCATTTTTCACTGATGACAGAAAAAGAAAAAAAAAATTTCTAGCCAGTTCTTCTCCAGATGCCTCCCCATTCCTCTTCTGTTCTTGAACAGCTTTTTTATTTGCACAAGTGACTATGTACACACAAAATCCTGAACTTCAAATTTTACTCCCCTGTTCTTATGCTCTCATTTTATGTTGTTCATTTCAAAAGGTGGAAATTTTCCTTCTCCAACTTTTTATCTTCTTTCAGCACCTTCCTGGTTGGTTTTTTTTTTTAGAAAATTTAATTTCTTTTCCATCTACCCTCTAAGTGTTCTCCTTCTTTCTAACATACGATCTCATTCACATTAAAAATTGTATCAATACCAGAAAAATCCTACAGAAAAAATACTATTTCATTACTTATCTACCTTCTAAAACTGCTTTTCTTTTTGTCCTTACTTTCTGTTTGTATTAAGGGCAATAAGCCTAATACACTAGATCTAAACACTTTTTCATTCTTTAAAGGAATAAAAGTTTGATAAATCAAGATGAGTAACCTCCTTTCATCCTTTTAAGCTATCAACTATGTAGCTTCATATGTTATGTATATTACAGTGAAAAACTTGTATTTGCACTGAGGAGGCAGTGTTCTAAATCTCAGCAACCTTGTTTTCCTCTGTTTTTACAGTGTCAAAACAATGCAAGTAATAAGTACATTGCTGTTTCTTCTATTAGGCTTTGCTCATAACTAACAGATTTATATTACGTTTCATCTTCTGCTCTTTGTCTAAACGTCTGTGGGTGGAAATGGAAGAAGACAGAGAAAACTATGTGCCTATTAAATTTACAACATAATGCACTATATAGCACAAGATAATCTTTATTTATGCCTAACAAGAGCCTAATCAACATACATTACGGAAATTAGTTCTTATTCTTTGCATGCTAAATATGTAGCATATTTAAGGGAAAACCAATGTAGGTAACAAGTGTACACTAAATTACACTGATTCGGCATACAGTAGACACTTTAAATTGAGTATATGGCAACTTCCACTGATTTGATGTTCTGTCAGGCTGTTAAGAATGGCAGAAGTATACATTAAGCAGGGAAGCGCCTGATTTATATTACTCTTTCCTGTTGTCTGCCTCTGCTGCCATATCCACTTTGCAGACCTACTGAATGCTAAATGAATGTAAGCTATATTTCCAAATGTGCCCATTTTTATGATCAGCTTAAGCCATCATTTACATAATAGCTGAATTTGACTTGGAGGCTTCAACAGAATTGCAACCTATTCCATAGGGTAACTGGACAAAATTACCACTGCTTTGAACTGCAGAATTCAATGCTGTCATTATTACTAATTCAAACTAGTTCCACCTACTTCTACTAGAAATCCCTAATTTGTATACATAGTCTACTTGAAGGCCTATAATTGGAAAAAAAAAAAAAAAAAAAAAAAGTAGCACTACAGAATTATGGTCAAATATTTGTTCCAATATGATTACAGTACTGTGCAAGAAGTCATGGAATATAGATATTTATCACTACAGTGACAACAGTTTCATTAAGTCTTTAGTACTTTAGGCTATGTATGACTTTTCTGGTAGAACTTCCATATAATTAGCCAACAGTCATAAAAATATTACTGTTTCCACTCCCGTCCCATAGTATTCTAGAGGCACGACAGTCACATTTTTCATTTAAAATTAACACTACATTAAGATCTTTCATTGCTCAAACTCCTGTGTCAGGCACATATCTTAGTTTTCTTTTTTTCTGTATTAGTTTTTGGGTGGTTGGTTTTTGTTGGTTTTGTGGGTTTTTTTTCATATTTGAACTCATATTTTTGACAATACTAAAAACACTAGTGTATCTTCCAATGTCGCAACACTGCACTGCAATTTAGTTTTGTTCTAAGTCCTTAATAATTTTTTTTTAATTGAAAAATCCAAGAACAAGAACCTTAACCAAGGCATCCTGAATAAGAATTTAAGAACCAATGTGATCAGTTCCAAACATATATGCTGGCATAGAAAAAAAAGATTGAGTCTTTCAGAATATTTCACTCTGTACTGAGCCTGAGATGTTAGCTTTTTGCATCATGTCCAAAAATTTATATAATTATGAGCAACCCACAGAATCATGAATATATTTTGAAATAGAGGTTGCAAAACCCAGAAAAAAAGCGAGAATCCATGTACTTGGTCAGCGCTATTACAACAGCACAGACACAACCTAACAAATTTATTTACAAAAAAAAAAAGAAATTGACTAATTACACCTCACAAAGTATAGAAATTCTCTAACAGAAGAATCAGATATTTCAAAATATTTTCAAGCAGAAACCAACATGAAAAAAAAAGAAACGGAAAGATCACAATTAGAACATTTTGAAGTATTTTCAAGTAATACCAAAAAATTGCCACTATGAACACAATTCTCTGGCCCTTGTCTTTAATTTTAGACACATTATATAAGCAAGATTGCGTTGCAGTTTGGAAGAGGCAGTTGAGCAGGCAAGCACAGCCAAACCACAGGAAGACATAGGAAAAACATAAGTCATATTGTAATCATTTCAGGTGTTTACTTAATGGAAGTCTAGACATTTGTGTTTATCCGGTATATTGAATGTATTCTAATTTAAATCAAGATGACACACAACACAAATGGTGTGTGTATGGGGGAGAAATAGATTTCTCTTGTAAGCAACAGAACAAGTAGAAATCAAAGTTTCATAGAAAATCAATGCTATTTAAAGTCTTCAGTGAAGTTCCACAAGAAGGCTGATAAACTTTTCAAAACTCTGTTATGTGCAATCTATATAGATTACTACAAAATGGGCCCGCAGTTTTGATCACTGTGGTTGATACAGCTTTTGTATAAGGTATCTATTGAGAACATTGCTGTTAAAAGAAATAGGAATTTTACAGGAAAGGTAACATTTTACATTTTAAAAAACACTTGAAATTATTCATTTCCTATGACTATGAGACATATTCATTCACCTATTGCATTTGTTCAAACTCTTTATCTTGAAGACATTATTACATTCCATTCCATGAGAGAATCATAATTTTAACTGGTTTGGAAAGCTTATGGAGTTCTACAAGGAGAGGAAGTAAAAAAAATAGAGTGTAAGAGGAATGGCTGTACAACAGCTAGCTACATCTTCTGATCTCACATCATCACTGTATGACATACTTCATTCTCTCCCATCTTATTTTGAGACAAGAGCATTGGACCTTACATTTATCAGTGATGAATGTGGTATCATCTAAACTACGGAGATAAATATATTTTTAGTATTAGCCAAAAAAAAATATTATTTGGAATATAATTTATGATTTTTCTTCAGTGTTGCAAATCCCCCACCAAAAGATGAGTAATGCATACAACACCATTTTCTTAGCTTCTTTGATAAAGGCCAATGAAACTTACACCTTGTTCCTGTATTTACAATAATACAAGTAACTACCATCTCAATCTGCATTTTTACACTAATCCCAGTCATATGTCATATTTACAGATTCAATGGAAATGCTGTTTGCTGCTACATGTAAAACTCTGACAGATGATGAGGTGTTGTTTGATCTGTGTTTTTTATTTTGCCAGGATGTAGGGATCTCACAAGCCCTGTGTAAGCACCTAATATGGGCTATTATAGAATAAGAACAATTTTGCAACTTGGAAGACAAAAACTGTGAACCCAAGTTTCCCACAGAGCAAATAAAGAAGAAAGATTATTTCAACCACCTAAATAGAAGCCTACACCACTTAATGAAAATCCCCCTTAGACATCTCTTAGTTTCTTTGTAACTAATATCAAAAAAGGGTTGTTTAATGCCCTGTGACACACAACTCTGATTATGTCTCCAGCTTTACTTCTCAAGACTGCTCATTATGGAGGGAGCAGAGGAAGGGTACACAGAGTGAATATTTTTCATAAACTAAAGGAATCTTTCTGAGTCTACTGAGTCACTACAAGCACATGAAGTGGAATTCTTTAACAAACACTTTTGGATACAATGTCTGAAGAAACATTTAAAAAAAAAAAAAATTAGTTAATCATTTCACACTCTTTAATTTTTTTAATAATTGGATGCAGTCAAGCTTTTACAGTTTTGTAAAACATGATGGAAGAAAAATACTTTCACCTGTAGCTTTAAGTAAAAGTGTAGACTTCAATGCCTTCAGTACTTCTGTTTCTGCTACAGGGACAACTTCTGTAATCCACTTTTTTCATCTCTGAGAGCAGCAGAGGGATGGCAGCTTATTTAAAAACCAATATTTTTAGGGTTTTATTTCATTTTGCTTCTATAGCTAAAAAAAAAAAGTTCTTATTCAGCTCTGCAGATTATATAACTGTTTATATAAAGTAGCCTTCAACATTTAGCAACTCACACATAATAGCTTTTATTGTTTTTAAATGAGAGATCAGATATTGGTCTTTTTTACTGTCCTTCCAGCCTTTGTGATTTCTTATGTATATCTGAATTATGGTAATAGAACTAAGACACAGAACCTGGTATACACAGTGCATTCTATTATATGGAGCTTAGTAACCTTCAAAAGCTGGATGAAAATGCCACATTAATTTTTGAAGTATATTTTCTACATTGTTCCTTTTTTATTATTAAATGATATGCTTGTATTCCATCAACTAAAATTTGAAAAAATTTATATATATTTGTGTATCCATTTAGTTTTAGCTGATATATTTATATGTAAATTTATTAAGAAAGAAATAAATTTGAAAACAGATGGAATTTGTTTCAATTTCTAGAATCTATACTATTTGCCAACTGTCTAACAGTTATTCTGAAGTATATTTATGACTCCATAGTTTAATACACTTGGAAATGGGTCCTTTTGAGTGCAGACCCACACATAGAACAAACCAGAAGTAATACATAAAAACTATCTTAGCATAGAAAAATCATGTTCTCTTGTGGCAAAATGTAGATAGAAAGTTATTGTTTGATAAGTTTGTCCTATATTCTTTCCTGTATGCCCATTTTTTTTTATGATATAGGGCCTTCGCACTACTGAAATGTGGTGAAGCTGTTTTGAACACCTGAAACTGTCGACAACTGTAGCTAAATATTTCTTCCCTTTTATTTCATATAAATTGAGTCCTCAGGCTTTATCAGACTCTGTATGATAACTGAATAAACTCAAAATTCTGACAGACTACAGAAAGCTCCACAGGATCATTTACATGCCTAAATCTGAAATAGCTATTCTCTGTCACTAGCCACACTTAACACAGGGAAGATTTTACCAGGAAGATTTTTTTACTAACATACCATGAGCTATCCTTGCTGGCATAACTAGAAGCAGCTAGGTTTTGATGGTGGTCGCCAAATCAATGCTGAACAGGGCTCCTGAGACACAGTTTTCATTCTCCCTGATGAGCCTTTTATTGTCCCTGATGAGCCTTTTATTGTCCCTGTTGAGCCTCTGAGCATCTCTGCATCACCCTCCAGGAGGGCAGCCAGCATGGTGCGCTCCCTGCAAATGACATCTGGAGAAGAGGGCAAGAGTGATGCTCACGTCTTTCCCTAAAAGACAGTGAAGAAACCATTCTTCCCTTATGGCATACATACTCAACTCTTGCTTCTCATTAGTAAGTCCTAACCACTAACTTACACAGCTTTTCTTAATTCTTTTTTTATGGAGGCAGGGGCAAGACGATACTCCTAGTCAAGTTCAGTTATTCCTCTCTAAGTAGAATGAATGGAAGCTCCTTAAGCAAAAGAGAAGAGAGAAGAAAGAACAAGGGTTTGTCATGTAGCCTACTGGTAAAGATGCTTTTTTAGGAAGAAAGGAAATTCCAGTTTCTTCTATGATATCTATTAAATATATCAAAATAACACCAATAATTAGAGAAGAATGAGATCTCAACATGGTGAGATCTGGGTGAGTATGCCAAAACCACATGCCTGTCATTCCTTTTGAATCTGCAATTATATTAGTTTCAGATGATACAGAGCTCTTTTATTAGACACTATTCCATCAACTATAAGCAATACTGCCTGCACTGATCTTGTTTCCTACATAAAAATCACAGAACTAGAATCACTGTGTCACTGAAATTCGTATCAGTTTACACTCCCTTTGTGTTCAGACACTCTCTGGACAGCAAGAATTCTGGAAAGTTCATGACTCGTTACTATGCTATAAAGCAATACTGATTAGTTCCTCCCTTACCTTAATGCCTGCGTGTTTCACAGCCTTTATTGTTGATCCAGAGTCCGTAGTGAATAGAAGACTTTAACAGTAATTCATGTATCTGATTTTCAACCTATGTGCCAGTGCTGCAAAAAGGCACTCCCCTCTCTGACTAAACTGATCCCAAGTCAGTCTATAGATGGCTTCAGCTGCCATCCATGATGTTTCAGTAGGATGGCTCATAATCCTCACTTCTAGCACCAACACCTATAAGCAGCTATCATTTCAGAAAGTCATGAGGTAATGTCTGATGCTTTCAAAAACAAGTTGTTTCCCCTCTGTTGGAAGCTTGTCATTGTACTGGTTCCAGGAACAGGCCTTTTTGCTTTCTGATACTTTGTTCAAAAGCTGTAGTATTTTTTAAGAAGTATAATATCATAGGCACTGAATCATTCTGAGAGTAGCAGTCTTTACACCAATTCTTTATTAACTGTAGCTCTTCTGAAGTTGGATGTATGCCTGTTTCTTTGTAAAGAAATCAAGTTGTTTCTGTCACAGCAGGCAGTTCTCAGCAAGCTTTAAATCCTATTCCCCACCCTCACTATACGCTAGACAATTTAACATGTTTCTCTCACAGCGACTGTACACAGGGAAAATAAATGACTAGCCATTCCAAATCCTGCCGTGCCTCTGGCATTTTCCTCTTGATGATCTCAAGAGCACTATTAACACCAAATATACACCTGTGGCTAAGAGATAAAATAGCAAAGTACCTTCTTCCCTTGGAAGAATGCCTTGCAGCACAAGACTCATTAATCTCTCCACTATTTTGTTTGGGTGCTCCGAACCACACATTTAAGAACTACTCTACATTTCATCTGATATAGAAAGTAACACTCAATAAAACTTGATTTCCTATACAATACATACAACCCACCCCTCCACCCTTGCCCTTTTCTAAACCTTCTGGAACTGGAAGACCTTTATCATAAAATTTTAATATAATCTTAACTGAACATCAACCAAGGTATGACAGAAACACTATTTGCCTGAGATCACCAGGACCAAATTTTTCCAAGTACCATTTGAGAGCAGTGCCAAGTTATAAATTTGTTGGTGTAGTCAGGCAGTCCCAGAGCATGCCTGACCCCCCTCCCAGTACTGCCCAAGTACTAGGTATCAACTTTGCTATTTTCTTGTTACAGAGAATGCTTTTACAATTTGAGCATGCTGTGCAACATCTGCTGAAGCTGCTACTGCCTCTCTCTTTTTATGTGCCACAATAATCTGCTTCCTGTGCCAAATAGAGAGAAAAGAGGACCAAATCGAAAGGTGGAAAATGGGCTAAATTTGTGCAGTGGGTTGAAGTTTAACACAAGTGAAGACGAAAGAACAGGCAAGCAGATGACTGTCTCTGTTATCAGTCTCACCAATGCTGCATATGTCTCTGCCAACTTGCTCAACTAATCTTCCCACCATTCAGTAGGTTGACTCCAAATACAAGCAGCAGCTGCAAAGCATGTATAAAAATGCTGGAATTCAAATCTCTAGATGATAATGCAATATAATGGCACAGTCTTGATTCTTCCTCTTGTCTATTTATTATGGCAAGGCTAGCAATAAACAATTCCAAGTGGACAGTGCCAGCTTGGAGGGCAGACTTAAGTAGAATTTAATAACCTGAGCTAGCTAGGAAAACAGGAGGGGTAGAGGTGAAAGGTAGCAATTTCTGATGGAGAGTAGAATCCGTCAGAAAAATTGCTACCGTTGGAAAAGCAGTTGAGAAAAACTAAAGATAATTCCATCCAGGGAGTCCTCTTCTGCTGTGCCCTGCCTCTGGGCTTGTTTAGGGATGCAAATTCCCTCACAGAGCTTACCAGAGCTCACCAGAGTGTGTTTTTACAATTCCAGTTTAGAAGAGAGTGCCAGGATGGACACCGTTCACATAGTTTACTTCTCAGTAACCCTGGGGAAAGGGGAAGGCTAGGACATGAAGATAAATAAGAATGTAGTAAAAAGTAGTGATTTATGGAACTGCATCTCCCACATGGCGTGCTGCATACATGCTGTACCTATCCTCAATCCAGAAAACATCTCCCCATCTGTCAATTTTCAAACCACTGTACACTTTCTTTTTTTTTTTCTTTTTTGTATATGTCAAGCAGATTAAAACCTTCTTTTGCTGTGTATTTACCCTTCAGCTGACTGTTGTCAACTTGTTTCTGCTCAGTTTGGATCCGCTCACAATGACAGCCCAGCCTGCAAACATGACAGTTTCACCAGCCTCAGCCCAGCTGCCAGCATTGCAGAAGTGTCTCCCATGTCTCTGCTCACCCTTCACTAAGAGGCTCCAGCATCACTGTTCTTTTTTGAAAGAGGCTCTTATTCCCTGTGCCAGGATTCCATCCTTACTCTTTCATCCCCAAATTTCTCTTCATTAAGCCAACTACAGATAGGGATTTCACCCTTGCCAGTTCACTTTCATCATATTCTGATTAACATATTGCCCTTTTACCCAATTTGGAGGGTAATCCTTTGGACACCTCTCTCTGTGATGAGCCCATGCATAGATTAAGGATAACTGCATTTAAGCCTTCTAACTTGAAAAAGGAGAAACCTATTCTGTTAGGGTACATAGATGGTGGAATGCATGAAAATGGAAAGTTAACAGATTTGGATGAAGATTGGAGTCACATGCATTTAGAGAGCTTCTTTTGTTACAAAACATCACCACACACACACACAGAAAAAAAACAACCTTACTCTAATTTCCTCTATCAACTAAAAATTAGGTCTCATTATGCTTATTAGGCAGGTAAAACCTGATTTGGCTCCAGTGACTAGCTGAAGTAACATGGACATTAACAACTGATTCACAGAAGCCTTTTGAACTATGCTGTCATTTTTCCCAGTTTCATTCATTCTCATACAGCTGATACCTGCAAAATATGCTATTATAAAGCATATGATGCATTTGCATCTCCCCCCGCACATTTTCTTTACCACAACTGATGACCTTGTTACTGATTATGCTGCCTTACTCTGTGAAAGACAACAATTTTAAAAAATATTTATTCATTTATTTGTAATTATTAATTCCTTGCCTTCTATATTCTTATCAGGTCTACTTAATGATTTATTTTCCTTTGATTAACTTGAAAACTATTATTAGCTAGCTGTATCAGCTACCTATATTATTACATGTTAGGAAGCTTTTGCATGTAAGAAATCAGTGACTCGGTTGTCCTTGATGTGCTCCTGTTTATCATGCTCAGATTTGTAGTAATTTCTGCCAAATCAGCCTTCTTTTGTTCCCCAAGCTTTTAGCTCTTTTAGTAGAAAAGCACTCTCACAAATTGTGCTTCATTTTTCATATTCTTATTCATCAAATTTCTCCATTACTATTTCATAATCATTTCCATCATCTTCACATTTAAATGCTAAAGTTTAAAATATTTGTTCTGTCTTCATCTCCTTGACGTACATAATAGCAGCATAGCTACACTTACTTGCCATGTATTTTTGGATCTGTGGGTATCCTGTTAGGGGGTCGAGAGTTATTTCTCATTAGGGCAAGCTCCTGAACACAAAACCTTCAGGATGATTCATTTCTTCTTTTAAACCAAATACATATTTATGTGTTTGTTTTACTAAACAATTCCTTTCGGACAAGCATCTGACTTAGTTACTAACACAAGCAATTCATTTACAAAAGTACACTTACTTAATGAATGGATCTTCCAATAGCACACAAAATACTGGTTACCACTGCATTGTGGTTTTGAGGAAAAAAAAACAAAAAAACAAAAACAAAACAAAAAAGGGACAATCTTTTGAACAGGGTTTGTTGTGACAGGACAAGGGGTGATGGGTTTAAAGCAAAGGAGGGGAGATTTAAACTGGAGAGAAAGAAAGAATGTTTTACACTGAAGTTGGCAAGAGCCTGGCCCAGTTTGCCCAGAGAGGTGGTGGCTGCCCCATCCCTGGCCCCATTGCAGGGGAGGTTGGCCGGGGCTCTGAGCACCCTGCTCTGGTTGCAGATGTCCCTGCTCAGTGCAGGAGGGCTGGACTAGATGCCCTGTAAAGGCCCATTCCCACCCAAAACACTATGAAAACATGTCAGGGAACATTACCTAAGATCCAAGGCATGAAATTAAAGGTATTAATTTGCCCTACAAACCAGCTTTAGCAGGAGTAAAAGATGGAGCTTTTTTCCTGTGTCTCCTAGCTCATGGGATAATTATTCACAGGCCTGCTTCATTTTCACCCAAAACAGCTGCATCTTGTGTTCAGACTTTAGTCAAGAGCCAGCTGTAGATCAAGAGTCAGCTAAAGAGATGCTCCTGCTGTTAAAAGCAGCATCAGCAACCTGGATTTCTAGGACCAGCATTTGGCTGATGGACATAGGTCATCCAAGGGGTCTACCCATGTCCTTTGGGTCTTCCTGACTATCCAGTCACTGGCTTCACATCAGGCAGCACAGAACAAGCCCCAAGATAGCTCACAAAGCTATCTCAGACCCCATCATTTGCAGAGCTGCACACCTGATTACTGCTGATTCAGTTCACAGCCAGCTTGTTATGAGAGACTCCAAGTGCTGAGAAATTTGTAAGGGTTTAACACACATGCTGCCCCAGCTGTAGCCACTGGACAGCAGACTAATGCTCATCTTCAAGAGGAAAACCTGCCCTTTCCCCCTGAACGTCAGAAGACCCACCATCTGCTGTCTCCTTCTCTCCATGGACCTCCCTGCTTTGCCTTCTTACTCCAAACCTACTTCAGACTCTTCCAAATTGCTCCCTCTCCAAGGGAGAAGAGGGGGATAACAAGCCCCATCCTCCTGCAAGGCATGACACTCATCTTCTCGAGAGCACAACCACTGCACCCCAGAGCCTGTCCCAGCAAGCCACCCAAGCTGGCACCACTACAGGTCTGGGGCAGAGAGCAAGGCCTCCAGGAAAATTCTCCCTATGTATAGGCTCATTTCTAGTCCTCATACTCAGAGAGAAGCCAACCAGTATACAATGGGGACAAGGCTTCTGCCCTCACCCCCCTCAACCCAATCTCACCTACACCCAGAGATTGAAGCCCCAAACCCTGCTGGAGAGAAAGCCCCACCATGGCTTCACACCACTGGCACAAGGCTCCTGCAGGGATTTCAGGTCACATTCCTGAAACACACCTTCCACATGCATTTAGGGAAGGGGTTGCAGAGCTCCCCATCTTCTCATACTCAGCCAAGCATCTATTCACAGCTCTCTAAAACAACTGGACCCAGAGCTTCCACCCCATTCTCACCCATACCTCCCCAGAGCAGTGGAGGCACCCATTGCACTGCTTCCAAGTTCCACACTTCCGCACGTAGCCCTCAAGCCACTGCCTTTCCCAGACCCACCCTATGCATGCACCTGGGGAGAAGACCACACAGCCACCGGTAATGAAGAAATCTCTTACTGCATCACCCCCCTTCTGCTCCTCCATACTCCAGAGAGAGAGAGCAAGAGAGAGCCAGCCCTCCCTCACCACCAACCAACTCACCCAAATATCAGCTTCTCCACCCAACACCCTCCTACTCACCCACATTTACAGGGGAGGAAGACCCTCCCCTCAAATAGCAGGGGAGCTCTCCAGTTGGCTAGTAGGGGAGTAATGGTTGAGGTTTCAAGTGCAGGCCACACTCAATCCACCCCTTCCACCTGCATTCAGGGAGTGATTGGATTAGAGAAGAAGGTGGGGTACTCATAGGAGGGCTGTGATTTGCCATCTCCATCCTCTGCAGAAGTGCAGCTCTTACTAGTACATGATTTTGGTTTGAGGGTGGTGTCTCTGGGTTCAGCAGGGAGGAATTGGGCTGAAAACAGCCTAGTACACAAGAACAGGTTGCTGAGCAGACCAAAAAGAGAAGTCACAATAGTATTGAAGTGCCCTGAGGAGCTTTTTCCCTTTCTGCTGTGCTAGAGGGATTACCTGCTTTGTGGAAAACATCTTGTGTGCTTTTCCACCTTTTTCTATTAAAATCATAGAATGGTTTGGGTTGGAAAGCACCTTAAAGGTCATCTAGTCCCAATACCCCTGCCATGGGCAGGGACACTTTCCACTAGATTAGGTTGCTCAGAACTTCATCCAATCTGGCCTTGAATTGCTCCATTGCTGGGTCTGTCACTTGTGGTGTTTGTCCCCCTGCGTTGGCCACCCCAGCTCCTACCTACGAGAAGGGGCTCAGTGTGATTCCTGGGCTTGGAGACGCTTTCAGTCTCCTGCAGTAACTCACTGATTTGGAGTTCCCATGTCTGAGCAATTAATTTAGTGATGATTTTTGCCCTTCATTAAATCTAATTAACATTTCCACCATGAGAGTAGTCAAACACTGGAACAGAAACCCAGAGAAGTTGTAGGGTTTTTTTCCATCCTGGAGGATATTCAACACTTGACTGAACAGGGCCCTGAGAATCCTCATCTAGTCCCTTCTGATTTAAATTACTCTGTAATTGTATCATTAGGAGCTCCCTGGGGCAGGACCTGTTGCACCATTGCTTCTCCAGGTGATCTTCATATGCAATCGCTCACCTCCCAACCCTCTCCAAGAAGCCCACCAGGGTAGTCAAAGTCAAGCAGCAACCTTCTGGTTTTATTATCACTGGTTTATTTCCATTAGTTCTAAAGGTGTAGAAGTTACGTGGATTGGTAGCCATACTACTTCATAATATATTGTTTTTTTACATCTTTAAATAATTACAGCTTGTTCAGTTGGTTGGTTTCCCTCTCCCCCTTACAAATAAGTGTCTGTTTCCATGAGACCTTCCCAGGTGACCTGGGAAACTTCAAACTTTATACATTGGGGTGGGGAAAAAAAAGCCAAACAAAACACCACTCCTGACATAGTCACAGCTTCAAGGTTAGATAAAGAGTTGTTGATCAGATTTAAAGCTCCCTTACAATATTCCAGAGCTCCTCCTGAGTGCACCCTCTCCAGTCAGCCCGTAAGATTGCAAGCAAAATATGGATCTCTTCTGATCAATTAACAAAAGAAGAACTGAAGTGATTCAAGATATTGCACTTCCACAAAGAGGAAAGACATTTAGAAATGGTTACATGACTTTTCTACCCCTCCAGCTCCCCATCCTGGGTCTCATCTGCTCATTTCACTCTGGTGACCACTGAGATGTTGTAAAGGTCTGGCCTGACACCATCAAACCTGGTGCTGTGAACCTTGTGGCAACAAAATTTGTGTGTGTGATGAGTGATAACCTCTAAGGGAACAAATCCCACAAACTCATTTACGTACTTAGGTGTTTTGCAGGACTGGGCCCTTCCCTCATACTCCTCACAGCTGGGATGGTTCTTGTTCCTGCAGTTGATTAGGACCTAGTATGGTATGGTCCTCACTAGATTCTCCAGCCACACCTCAATGAAACAAATTATAGCAATAATTATATTGCCTAATAATTGTATCTAACTTCATTAGCAAAGCAAGCTCTAAATGCCTCTCCCATCAGGAGAGGAAAGCAGACCTCCAATGGAACCCAGAATATTCTAAGTTCTCCCTCATGCTAGAATGATCTGTGTCTCCTCAAACTGTTAGCACTTTTATCCTCTCATCCTGTGAGTATCCCTTCATTGGTCACTTCTGGTGTTTGTCACCCTGTGTTGGCAATTCCAGCTCCTACCTATGAGAAGGGGTTCGGTGTGACTCCTGGACTTGGAGACACTTTCAGTCTCCTGCAGTGACTCATTGTTTGGGAGTCCCCATGTCTGAGCAATTAATTTACCAATGATTTTCCCCCTTAGGAGAATCTAAATTTTATTTGGAAAAAAATACATTTCCACCAAGGGGGTAGTCAATAGCAGTTTGGGGTGATGGAAAAGAACAAGAGAACCAGGTGTATCTGAACTACTACTGCTTGTGGTGCCAAAGGAGGGACAAGAGAGCTCATTTTTACCACTATAGAGAGCCAAGTTGTCCTCACAGTCTCCAGAACCTCACCTTCTTAATGTAGATGTCTTATTCTGTTATCAGGGTCCTGGTAAATGCTCCTTCCTGTGTTTCAAGAATTATTTCTAAGGCTTTGAGGAAGGCTAAGAACCAATTAACAAATCTCTACCATGGTCATTTAGATAACCTGAGGAAGCAGAAGGTGGGTTTATGTCCTGCTGGGGTTTTCACAGGTATCACAGGGTGTCAGGGGTTGGAGGGGACCTTGGAGATCTTTGAGTCCAACCCCCCTGCCGGAGCAGGATCATACAATCTAGCACAGGTCACACAGAACACATCCAGGTAGGGTTTGAAAATCTCCAGAGAAGGAGACTCCACAACCTCTCTGGGGAGCCCATTCCAGTGCTCTGTGACCCTTACA
>JANHGN010008831.1:54636-66168 GCA_024605025.1 Megaceryle maxima | reverse complement strand
CACAGAGCACTGGAATGGGCTCCCCAGAGAGGTTGTGGAGTCTCCTTCTCTGGAGATTTTCAAGACCCACCTGGATGTGTTCCTGTGTGACCTGTGCTACATTATATGATCCTGCTCTGGCGGGGGGGTTGGATTCGAAGATCTCCAAGGTCCCTTCTGACTCCTGACACTCTATGATACCTGTGAGTTCTGTTCTCAACACCTATATGAAAGTGTCAAATCAGCATCAGAAAAGAAAAACGTATTGATTTTTTAGGAAATAATGTGATATTCTAATAACGACATTAAAAAGGTAGCTGAGGAGGAGGGAAACAGCTTCCTCAGGTTCCTGTAAGGTGTGTATATCAGGTCTGTCCAATAGTCTCTTAAACCCTAAGAGGCTTGGGGCATTGACCACCTCTCTAGGAAGCCCATCCTCCCAGTAAAGCAATGCTTAACAGAGCTAGGAAATGTATTGTGCATAAAAAAGACAATAGCAAATGATTAAACCTTCTTGATGCTACAGTATAGACATGCATATTAATATGCTCTGTTCTATTTCTTCCTGGTCTATGTAATCAGGGATCAAAATGAATGCAAATATAGAAATAATTTATAAATTTCCTTTCAGTGAAAACTATTGAGTATCTGTATCATAAAAAATAATCAATTTTGCATTTGTTGAATTTTGAATTCATTTTAATTTCTAGCTTCAGGAAGATGCTGTCTTGCATAGTGCTCATAGACAGAGATGAGGATGTCTTAATATCCACAGATCACCTGTCAAAAACACCAATATTTCACTCACGCCTACAAGACTCAAGGAATTCTGCAAACTGGAGCATTATATTTGCTGTTTTAAATACTGCTTTCATCTGTTTCTAGTATAGTAATCTTTCTGAATTGGGTAGGCATGAGATGTCACTGAGATGAAGTGTTATACCTATTCATGTCAATGTGCACATCGTATTATCGTCTATAATCATTCCACAGACTCATGTCAAGAATGACATATAGAAAGATGCAACTTACTATGAATTGCTGTTAAGAACACCATATTTTCCAATACACTGCTCAGAATGTGAGTGATTCCTTACACTCCTATATCACTTTATTATTATCATTATTTTTATTCCAGCAAATTCACTGTCCTTAATGATTTGAGCTTGCAGCACAAACTTGCCTTGAGCATTTTGTAGCCACATTAGGTAAAACTAGACAAAACTCACTGTATTCATTATTCAGAATGTCTTTTAAGATAGGACCATTAGAACTTCTCTGATGGATAGATGTTTTTTTCTACAAACAAATGGGACTGACTACACAATTCAATCCTTTTCCTGCAAGGTGTTTGTTAATAGCAATGTACAAAGATACATTTGAGATGAATTGTTATATAGCTCAAACCTTAAGATGCAGGCAACCTTCAGAGTAAAGGCAAAATGGCACAAACCCAGAGAAATATGAGAAATTCTGGGTGATTTAACTAACGATTTTGTTGAAATGAGTTACAGGACTAGTAGAGACCTAGAGAGGTCATTCAGCCCTTCCCATATAGTAAGGTGGTTTCAGCTATACCTTTGACTTATCTGACCCTGTTTTTACGTGAACCTCTCTTGAAAGCATCCCATGGAAGAGACACTACAATTTGCCAGGAAATCTGTTGCACTTCCAGACTCCTTTCCATGACATATTTCTTTGTCCCACAGTATCAAAACTCAGCCTTTATTATAATTTAAATCCATACTTCTTGGGCCCCCTAAAATGTACATAAAAAGTAATATCTTCTTGCAACAAGATTTTTGAAGAAATCTTGGCACAGGTACAGGTTCAGCTGGAGTACTCTAACTAGTCTTGGATCTCACCATACAGTAAAAAGACATAGCTCAGAAACCATCACTGAGAATGAAGAGAGGTCTTAGGACAACCTGGATACACTGCCACCTTCTTTTTCAGTTGAAGGCTGCTGCCTTGCTCCTTAATCAGTGCTATTAATTTTGTCAGCAAATAGTCTCTGTGACAAAGATGACGTGGTAAGTTGTTGTATCCTTTAACCTTTGCAGAATCACCAGTCAGTAGCATTCCCTCTTTACAGCGTAGTGAGCCACCACACAACTGAGGTTATACAAACAGAATCCATCATTAAGTTAAATGTAATTACTGATCTCAAAATTTAGAACACTACTATTCCAGCAACTAAAATTACTTACTGGCTTTCATCAGGAAATGACAGTTCATAAAAAACAACATGACAAACAGACAAATTTGGGTTGAAATATAAAAGGGATATACAGAAAACTTGCTGCTGCTTGCTGTTGGAAGCCTTGATGCTCCATGAAAAGAGCATTACCCGGCCAAGTGTGCTGACTGTCCCCAGATATGAAAGGTTAGAGTTTTTGTTCTTGTCTCAAAGCCAGCATTGCAGACACCCATGAAAGGCTCCCATAAACACTGTGGGCTATGTTTAAAATTAAAGACTAGTTTAGAGCTCCTTAGCTCAATTTAATTTTGAAATGACAGTGATGGGTTGAACTTGTGAGCTCAGATAGACAGGATTTAGACACCCTTAGGAATTTAAACAGGAAAAATTATATTCTTAATTGCATCCTGGAACACTTGTGTGTTGTAGAAGGATGACTGCTATTTAATCTTTTAAAGGATAGAAAAATGCTTGGAATTCTTGCCCTTTTTAAGCTGTTAGTCTGAGAGTCATTAGCCATGAGCCACTCTGCATTCAAATCACAAGGACAACAAAAATGCCTTGATCTAAGGCAGAGAAAAGAAGGCTGTCTGCAACTTGACCTGCTCTTTTCTGCTTAACCATGGGCCAAGCCACATGCTGACAGTCCATCAGATACTGACACACAGATAGTCACTGGCTTTGCTCAGCAAGACAGAGAATAAAACCAGAAAGTTTGGAGAGTTTCTTTTGTGCACACTAGGAAGTCTTAGCATTTGCACAGGACAGGTTTATCCTTCCTGATTAGCACTTCCAGTATGAGTGATCTTCCTGAAGCCATGAGGGCTGCTTGGGGAGCAAGGCTGTGCTTCACATGTATCTCGTTGTTACAGATTAGTTTACACTCCATGTCATACATGGGAGTCAGGAGCAAGCTTAATAAACACAGGGCCTAACAACTAGGATTAGCAGCAGGAAGTTATAGAGCATTAGATTAATAAACTAAAGCTACCGAGCCCAGAACAGGAACAATTGGTAGGAATCCAAGATTCTCAGCCAAGGACCAAAGTCCTACAGAACCAGTTGCCAGAAATAAATGTCTATTGTATTGACACAAAGGCAACAGGAAAAAAAAAGTTTTTTTCAAAGCACATGACTTGGGGACTGGAGGCAGGGAGGGAGGAAGA
The DNA here is from genome assembly GCA_024605025.1 of Megaceryle maxima. Lineage (NCBI taxonomy): Eukaryota > Metazoa > Chordata > Aves > Coraciiformes > Cerylidae > Megaceryle > Megaceryle maxima. The sequence goes on along the minus strand of JANHGN010008831.1, from coordinate 62,823 downwards.
GTAGAAATGACAACAACCCTCCTGCTCAGAAGCAAGCAACAGTAAATAAAAAGCTAACGCACAAGAAAAAAGAGTTTTACAGTAGTTTTTTTTAAAAAGAAAATAGTTGCGTGGAATCCAACTGAGGGAAGCCCACAGAGCTAGAAAATAAAAGTTGATAAAAGCTCACAATATTTTTCTTTTATTCTGACAAAATCCTTTCTTCTTCTTATAGCTGCTGATGTAGTTGCCTTGTGAAAGCAACACTGCTATTGGCTCAAACATAACATGAGGAAGATATGGGTGCAAAGAAGTAAACAGTCATTTTAGTGCATTTGTTTCCCGTTGCTTACACAAATCCTAACATCTTTCTTGGATGTGTCACTGTTAAATTCTAACTCTGATTCCAAAAACAGATTAGCATTTGGAGTGGGAGTGGATTTTTGTTTGTTTGTTTTTAGGAGGTAATTTAAAAGGTATATTTAAAAACAAGCAAAAAACAAAACAAAACAAAAACACACACGCACACACAAAAACCCCCAAACAATTATAACAAAAACCAAACACATGAGAAACTCAGTGACCAAGGATAATTCTTAATTCATCAAACAATCATTAAAAAAAAAAAAACCCAAACAAACCAACACTAAAAAAAATGAGAAAAATGAACGTCAACCTCTATTCATAAAATATGAATAAAAATAATACCAACATAAGCAAGGAAAGGTGACTTGAGTATCATTCTTTGCAGAGAGTTCTCAAATTTCCAGTTCTACTTCTTTACCTTTTATGTATGAAGCACACTGGGTTTTTTGGTTGGTTGGTTTGGGTTTTTTTGTTTGGTTTTTGCGTTTCTGTTGTTTTGTTGTTGTTGTTGCTGTTTATTTTTTTTTTACTCAAACTTATGATGCAGTGAGCACTGTTGTTTATTCATACTAAGTCCTTCTGCATTATTATACGCACAACTGTAGGAGATGCCTAGAGCATAAGATGTTTGTCTATATCTAAATTTTGTAACCAAAAATAAAACAGAAGGACCAGATCATTAAAACTCAATCCCTAGAAGCCAAATCTTTAAAGATGATTTACTATGTAATAATTATTCAGAAATATAAGGAAAGACAAACAAAAGGACCTAGTCTGTCCTGTAAAACTCATCTGACACAGCATTCCTACAAGGAATCTACTCACAGATTAAAATCATACAGGACACAAGCATCTCATTGTGCTATCTTCATCACAGATACACTTAGTAGTCTCCTTATTCCACAGGATACTGGAAGGAATACTATGTTTGACAGTACATCATTTGCATGCAGGTATTGGCTAAAATTATAAATTATACAAATGGCGGAGAGCACTAAGTGTCACCATTGCCACCACATACTCAGGAAAAAGGAAAGGAAAGAGAACGAGGAAGTAAGATTAAAAGGAAAAAGGAAGAAAGGAGGAAATTGTTTCTTTGTTGTGCAGCAAATTCTCTTTAAAATGGCTCACCTTCCAGATGCTCCCCAGCTAAAGCAATTGGCAGATGGCAACTGCTGCAGATGGATCAGCACAGCTGAGACACATACAGCTGTGAATAGCTGGCTCGGCAATGTTTGCTTCCCTTTCTGCCAGCCACAGTCACAGCAGATTTTGAGAGTGGGTGGCAAAGTAAGGAAAGGTTTTCCTAAATTCATGGCAGAGAAAAAAAGCCGCCTGTTAACATCACTTGCTTCCTTATGACTCTGAGTGCCTGACAGTAGAAGACATTTTGCTCATTCATTAAAGATATACTTTACCATCTATTAATTCATGTGTGTGATTAATTTAGAGTACATTTATTAGATACAAATCTAGTGCTAATTTACCCTCTTTCTTACAGATTACCACTCAGATCTTACGAAGCCACAAAATGCTGTGAGTTTTTATCAGAATTCTGCACTAGCAACTCCTACACTTACGAGTAAATGAGTAAATAGCAGGCTGTGAAACAGAAAGTCCACTAAGGTCAGTAACCTAATGTGATCACAAAGGAAAATTTAAATTGCATCACTAAAAATAACACAAGGACCACACTTTGAAACAGTCTATGTGATAGTTCAAATCTTCTCCCCCAGCTCATAAAACATGCCGCAGCACTTTTCATCCTTCTGGGTTTTTTTGTTTCAGTTTTTGTCTTTATAATAAATTTTACTGAATTCTGCGTGTCATCAAGATGTATTTGTCTAGGCAAGGCCTCAGCGTAGCAAGCTTTGCTCTCCAGTAACAGAGATGCTAATAACTGTATCTAACCACAGTACTAATGTATTGAATAGCTTTTAAAAGGCAAACTGTGATTAAGTTCTACGCATTTTAATACCATAGGAAAACAGCCCAGAACATTATCACATAATTTGAAAGAGTACATTCAGTAAAGACCATAACAAATTATGTTCAGAGGCTCTGATTTTTTTAGAGCAAGGATTTGTATTTGCATGCTTAATTTATAAACACAAGCTTCAATTCTGTAAGCATAAATATGGGCTAAAAGACACATGCCCCCTCCACCTAGCCCTCCCAATTGTGGTAACATTCACATTCCGTGTATACAGTTAAGGCGCTGGATATGTGCATACATTCTGTTCTAATGCCTACAATCACATACCCTACAAGAAAGTGCAGCTGATAGAGTCTGCTGAGGTCCAGCCTCTGTCCAGACAGACCACTTCTAGAGCTCAGAGTTTTCCTCACCTTTTGCCTTCTTCAGTAACATCCAACTGCCGGAGTTTGAGTCTTTCACAACCCAGAGTACTTTTCCATCTCTCTTGGTTAATAAAATCTCACATAGACAGAAGCACTCTGTTGGTTGACAGGACTGCTAATGCTGCATTTAAAGAGGTGAGATGCATCTTTTCAGAAAAAGGGAAATAAGGTTTTTCTGTAGCAGCCTGGATGCAGAGAAGCAATCTTCAATAAATTGGGCTGAATTATTAAGATGGAAAAAGACTATGTGACAGAGAGGATCATATGAGTCCAGGTGGCCAAGTAGGCCAACAGTATCTTGGGCAGTATCAGAAATAGTGTGTTCAGCAGGACTAGGGAAGTCCAGTAGGAAGTCACTGGTGAAGCTGCAGCATGAATATTGTGTTCAGTTTTGGGTGTCGCAGTATAAGAAAGATATTGAAGTGCTGGAGGAGGTCCAGAAAAGGGCAACAAAGCTGGTGAGGGGTCTGGAGAACATGTCTGGAGGAGTAGCTGAGGGAACTGGGCTTGTTTAGTCTGGAGAAGAGAAGGCTGAGGGGAGACTTCATTGCTCTCTTCAACTACCTGAAAGAAGCCTGTAGTAGTGAGGTGGGTGCTGGTCTCTTCTGCCAAGTAACTAGTGATAGAACAAAAGGTAATGGCCTTAAGTTGCACGAGGGAAGGTTTGATTGGACATTGGGAAAAAAAATCTATATTGAAAGAGCAGTGAGGCATTGAAACAGTCTGCCCAGGGAGATGGTGGAGTCACCATCCCTGAAGGTGTTCAAGAAAAAGGTGTGGCACTTCAGGACATGGTTTAGTAGCCATGATAATGTTGAATACAGGGTTGGACTTGATGATCTTGGAGGCCTTTTCCAACCTTAATGATTCTGTGATATGCAAATGAGTAATCATAGAATCATCATCAAGGTTGGAAAAGACCTCCAGGATCAACTCCAGCCTTCTACCTAACATTTCCATGGTCACTAGACCATTTTCTGAAGTGTCAGATCTACTTGCTTTTTGAATACCTCCAGGGATGGTGACTCTACCACCTCCCTGGACAATCTGTTCTAGTGTTTAAGTACTCTTTCACTAAAGAAATTTTTCCTCATATCTAATCTGAATTTTCCCTGCTGCAACTTGTGGCCATTTCCTCTTGTCCTGTCATTAGTTAAAAGGGAGAAGAGGCCAGCACCTGCATCTCTACAACCTCCTTTCATGTAGATGTAAAGAGCAATAAGGTCACCTCTCAGCCTCCTCTTCTCCAGACTATAAAACCCAATTCCCTCAGACTCTCCTCATAGGACATGCTCTCCAATCCCCTAACCAGTCTTGTTGCTGTTCTTGTACCCTCTCCAGTACCTCTATGTCTCTCTTACATCACGGTGCCCAAAAGTGTACACAGTACTCCAAGTGTGGTCTTACCAATGCTGAGTACAGGGCATGATCACCTTCCTACTCCTGCTGGCCACGCTATTTCTGATACAGGCCAGGATGCTGTTGGCCCTCTTGGAATACTGTAATACTAACCTATTTGTTACATATAACCAGAAAGCACAGAGAAACATTTCAGAGGAAGATTCATAGAATTGTTTCAATTGGAAAAGACTGTTAAGATTGTCAAGTCCAGCCATTAACCTGTCACTGCCATGCCCACCACTAAATCCTGTCCCTAAGCATCTTTTAAATACCTCCTGGGATGGTGACTCCACCCTGGGCAGTCTGTTCCACTGCTTTACAACCCTTTCAGTGAGGAAGATTTTCCTAGTGTCCAACCTAAACCTTCCCTTGTGCAGATTGAGGCCATTTCCTCTTGTCCTATGACTTGCTTCTTCGGAGAAGAGAAGGACACCCACCTGGTACCATCTTCCTTTCAGGTAGTTGTAGAGAGCAATAAGGTCTCACCCTCAGCTTCCTCTTCTACAGGCTAAACAATCCCAGTTCCCTCAGCCACTCCCCATAAGACTTGTGCCCTAGACCTTTCACCAGCTTCGTTGCCCTTTTTTTGACACACTCTAGAACCTCAATGTCCTTCTTGTAGTACCAAAACTGAACGCAGTATTCAAGGTGAAAATGAAACATCGATGATTTAACCATTACATAATAAACTTAAGATTTTCTTTAAGAATTATACTTAAAAAAAAAAAAAAAAAAAGGTTAGGGAAGATGCTACAGCACATCACCACCATTTCTACTGTACTACATAAAGTGTGAGGGAATGGAAGGAATGTGTAAGCTGATAATATCCTTAGTTATCATTCAATGGCACAAGTACATATTTAGTGGTGCTTTAAACATGTGCAGAGAACATCTCTACCAGGATAGAATGATCAAGTCTATAAACTGTTAAAATGACCTGGATAATAAATCAAATTCCTAAACAAGCCTGCCATGCAGTTTTGTCAATGATTTATGCACCCCTGAGAGTATATAAAAGACTTGTCTCTGGGGATGTTCTTACATACAAAGCTTTCATTGGTATCCTGTAAATCCATCTGTCCTATTTCAATCACTTTGATTGTGGAGTCAGATTTCTGACAAGTCTTCTGTTAAGGCAGGTCACAGGAACATCTACTGATATTTAGTTTTGGATTGTTAATTTATTCACTTTTAGATCAGGGGAAAAAAACAAATCAGAACTAATAAATAAATAAAAATAATAATAATAAAAACCCACAAACCTAAAAATAATTAAATTGACAAATTAATTAAATTCAAATACTGACACAGCGCTTTCATGAAGTAAATGCATGCACTATCCTTGTCTCATACATAGCCTTATCAAAACAGATTAAATAATCCTGTGATTTTACTGAGTGCATTTCCTAAAACTGTCTAGAAACTCATCTGAGGACCTACATCAATATGTTTAATAAGACAAGAGTCTGGCATAAATAAGAATTATAAGCCTTAGCAATGAAAACTTAACACTTGTGTTGTATGATTCTGACTTCCTCCTCTCCCTCTATCAGTTGGCACTTTCCTTCCTTCCCTATTCAAGACGTTAATTTTAAAACCACCACTGTGGTTTTGTAGCACTTTCAATTCTCTTCCACACAAAATCATTGAGTCAGTATTAAGTGCAAGTGAGATTTCAGAAATAGCTTATCTGTGGTGGCTCTATTAATGCACTTAGCTAGATAGGGACAAACTTAAAGCAAGATATGGACCAAATTCAGGCTTCTAGAAGCAAGACCATTTCAATTTATGGAAATCATATCTTTCAATGCTGTCCTTTGTAGAGCAGTAATCAGCATACTACTACCAGCCTCATCTCCAGGCCATTTTCCTTTCCATGCACAACTTGCTGCCACTCAAAGAAGAGGAGGAATCCAGTTCTCAAGAGAAGAGTTAACTTTTTTTTTTTTTAAACTTTTTGTCCAGGGACACAGATTAAATTTCTCTTTAAATGCTACAGTTTGCACACAGATCTGGAATTTGTGTGTACAGAACAGACAGTTCTTAGGAAATTACTTAAAAGACATATTTGGGAAAATGAAGCAACTCTTAAGATACTCATCTCATGCAAACACATTTTTTAAAAGGTGTGGAGTTTTTTAATATGTCCAATACATTGACTATAGCACAGTATGTGAGACAAGAGAATGCCTATTCTGCAAGCTAAATGCACAGATAAGATTTCTTAAAAGGAAAAGCTAAAAAAACCCCAAACCTAAAACAACGTAGTGGTGTAGTTGCTTTGGAAGCAAGTAGAATATTTTTTAAATGTATGCATCTGGTGTTTATCCTTCTGTCCAAAATTCAAGTCTATATTAAAATATGCATAAGTAGTTGGAATTACACAGGTTGTGTCTCCTATTTCACACCTCTTTTCTTCTCAGACTAAATAAACAATCATACAATGCTGAACTTCAACTTAATCTTTTCATATTTTTGAAGCTTTGTCAAAAAAACCCCAGTCTTGTGTTCTTAGGACTCAATTCTGCAGTGTGCAGTGCTTTAACAATTGAGAAACTTGGCTCATTTGAGAAATATTTTTGAATCACTGAGCTGACACACACAGAGTCTACAGAATCTCATTCCATAACCACTGCATTTATTTTTTTTCCTTCAAAAGTGAATTTCTTTACTTCTTATGTTTACATTCCCAGCTCACATTTAGCCTGAAAGCTTAGACATGAACTGTCAAACTTCATCACTGAACATGTTGATGCAACTCTGGGCACAGTCCTTAGAGTTTTCCCTGAATGAGGAATGTATAATTTATGTCTCTATTCATGATCTCTTCAGGCCCTGTAGTATAATATCTCCAGTAAAAAGATGAAGATAGCACCTTCAGCAAGTTCCAGGTAATCCAGGAGACCAAAGTGACCACACTGATCCTTTTCACCAACAGGTAAACATTTGCATCTGTCCTGCCCTAGCTCTAGCAACTGGATAGTGGTTTCGGGGGAAGAGACGATCAGATTTTACTTCTTGGTATGCAGATGTCTACATTGCGTATATTGCAGACCTAATTCCCTTCAGATGCTACCTGACAATAAAACAAAACAAAGCAAAACCTATGGGAGAAAAAAATAAACAAAAAGTCCATAAAAATAAGACAAAACCGATGTTGAGTAAGAATTACTATTTCCCCCAATAAGTAGTTTAGACAGTCTTTACCAGAGCAGACTCAGAACTGCTGAAATGCTAACAAGCAGAATATGGTTCTCACAGGACACAGTTATATGCCTGATCTCTCCTGATGCATTGAATTTGAATTCTCTAGTCAATTCTGTGTCAGAGTTGTGTTGTTTTACTAACTTTTTTTTCTATGTTTATAACAACTCTATTTTGCTAAAAGACCTGAATTTACCCAACAAATCTGACTCAGAATTTTTATTTGCACTAAAACAACTACAAAAAAGAATTCCAGCAATCCTCTAGTCCTCACACAATTTAGAAGAAAAAACTTAACAGATGCAAAGTTTATTGAATAAGGAACATAAACCCATTTAAATCACTTTTTATGATACAGTTATGAATTATGTTCTTTCTCCATTTGTGAAGAGGGCAGAACAGATAATGAAGTTTAAAATGATGCATCCATTAAAATAAACTACACTGTCCAGAGATTGTTCACAAAATGACAGGATTTGTTTGTTTTTAAAAGATTTTTGAAATTCTCTAATTTGGAAGGATGTGGTACTTTAGAATACGTTTGTTATACCACTGGATTCACAATAACAAAATTTTATAGTAATTTTAAAGAGAATTTATGTATTCTGCCTGTGTGTATGTGCACATGTGCAAGTGTTTGTATACATACATACATACTTGGAAAGGCTTATGCTTGGAGATTTAGAAAGGTGAAGCACCAACTGAAATGATAGATATATCAACTGCAAAAACTATTCCTGCTCCTGGCTGGTTTATTTTATGGACTTAGTGTGTGGAAAAGTATCTTTTTTTCTTCCTACCACCCCCCCCTTCTTTTTCCTGTGATTGTTCCAACCTAGCCCTGATTCATAAAATGAGTGCGCTCTGCGCTCACCT
>JANHGN010008831.1:34501-48513 GCA_024605025.1 Megaceryle maxima | reverse complement strand
AAGGAAAAGAAAGGAAAAGAAAGGAAAAGAAAGGAAAAGAAAGGAAAAGAAAGGAAAAGAAAGGAAAAGAAAGGAAAAGAAAGGAAAGAAGTAAAAAAGTTCTACAGATTTAGAAAAGGGAACACAGCTCTGGAAGAAGCTCAAGTCACAGTTTTATCTTCAAAAAAGATATTGCTAGCATTAACAACTGGCAAAAGAGTTATATTAGAAAGAATTATATGTTCTTTCTGGGAAGAAAATCAGCAGCTCAGTGGAATCACTGACACTGTATTTTGAATTTGATGCAATATAGCAATTCTTTCTGTGATTTCTTAGACATTAATAAATGTAACTCATTTTATAGGCTATTTATAAATCATGCATTTAAGTATATAGCATGTCCAGGACAAAATGAGAAGTTATTACTCAAAGTATCATTCTTGGGAAATACACTTTAGTAACTAGATTAGAATTTACTGCAAGCTATCAAGATAAAAAGGGATTCAAATCAATGATAACTTAAATCTGTACACAGTAGCACTAAATCTAGGCTAGTGAAAATCTAACCTTTCACCATTACAGGTAATTGGCTTGAACAGAAAATGCAGCTGCTTTCTCAACTTCTTTGTCTCTATATTGTATTGTAATAGAATAAAATATAATTCTAATAATTTATTTAAATTACTGCAAATACATAGCTAGGAAAAAAAAATGTTCTGCTTGTGCTAAGTAAGATTTGTAAATAATCAAAGAAAAGATCTTCTACATGAGCATACCTTAAGGAAATGTCATGCCAACTGCAGCCAGCTCTACCTACAGGAACGGAAGGGTTGTTAGTGGCTTGTGTACAGCGTGACAATGTCAAAGAAAACTGGAGGACCTTTATAATTAAATGAACTAAGTTTCCAAAGACTTGAGAAAACCAATCAACTCATAATTCAAATGTGCCATCTTGAGCTCAAGACACATCAAATCTACACAAGCATATAGGAGACTAAAACATAAATCAAACTTCATAATAAATACATGACAGATTTTTCTTTCTTAAGGGAAAAATAATTTTCCATTCAGCTTCATGTCTGTCTTGCTGCTATTACCAAACTCAGGTTTGTTCACATTTGATCGACTTAACAAATATTCCCACTCTGTTACATTGAGAAATCTGTTAAATTGAACAGCTTAAAATCTGTAGAAACTTCCACAAAAATCCTTCCTGATACTTTCAGCATTGCTAAGATTTCTCTTCTTTTTGAACCTTCAGGTAATTCAAGCCTACTGATCTCTTTTTAATCAAAGTACCTGTCCATTTTTCTACATACATCTTTCCTATACATTTTTACAGTGGCATCAAAACAAACATTAGCATATTCTGTTGTACACTCTAAATACTGTATTGCACATGCTGCTATTGTTTCTAAAGTGCTACTCATATTATTCCAATGCTAGGCTTCTGTTGGTAGTGTTTGTTTAATAAGCCTACTCTTGTTGGCCAGAATTACCATGCACAGAAAGCATGGAAAATCTAACAGTTCACCTTCATTCAACTAGAGTACTGATACCTAGGTAAATTTTGCTCAGTGTGAAGTGTGATTAACTAAACTGACTTCTTCATGAAGTGATTTCTCTGAGGTGATTAAGTTCCTTGAACCTCATCCACTCAAGTAAAAAGATTCAGCTCCCAAATTGTTCTGGTTTAACTCTGATTTTTTTTTCCCATATGCAGACTATTATAATTAAGTTACAATTTATCAACTGTAAGATAAAGCAACTACATTTTAGAGTTCTCCATCTCCCTTTCTTTTGTTCACAGACATAAATGACAGCCATTTGTCTGTGTATGTAATCACAGTCACACAAGGTTTCCAAGTATTTTCAAGTGGACATTATAAATACCTTCAGTTAAGATGCACAGCTGATCAAGCATGTGCTCCTGGCCAGGGAGGGAAGTGGAAGCCATGATGTAGTTCCACTGAACTGACTACATGAAGTCTATAATTTAAGAGGGGAAAGGAAAAAAAAAATAAATCAATGGCATCAGCCTTATGCTGAGAAATACCAGTATACTGCTGGTGAGCAGAAGTGAAAAGCAGCTTTTCAGCTCTTGCAGAGTGATAGAAATGCAATCAACACCAAGAAAATAAAAACATTAGTGGTGAAAGTTCCTGCTTCTGCCACCACCAACTGACATTTCCTTTATATGAAGAGAGATGGCTGGAAAGACAAGAAAAGTTACCCAGCAGTGACCTCAGGAGAAGTTAATCTCACTGTCACTTAGGAGGCTTCACAGGAAGACTTTGGCAGGCACGCCACACTCTGCAGTGTCACAGTTATACTTTTACCAGTATTCAGGCAAGTTACATGAGTAAGTGCAAGAAGGTCAAAGTTGTCCTTAAAAGCATAACTGTAGTGCAGACGTAACTTCATTGTCTCTCAGAATTTAGAAGTTAGTCTAGTCTAGTCTAGTCTTAGTTGCAACAGAGCAGAGAAAGGTCAGCTCAAGCATACGTTAAAACATTGCCATTATTATTTGGGTGCATGGTAAACAATGGGAAAAATTCACACAGCATGCTGCAACCTACAGCACTTAGCACAAGCTGGTTTCGAAGCCTGTCTTGAATTGCTCATAACAAATCTTCTAACCCAGTTCTGAAATATTAAACATATATGTACTTGAAGAGCATGGTTTTTCATGAGCCTAAATGCTTATTCCTACATTAACTTGCATTAATCTACAGATAATTGACTGAAGTTATTTGTAATAAAAATAACAGCCAAGACACTAAACTGTGTCTTGGAACAAGCATTTATGAAATACTAGCACAAGCCATATGGAATACATAGGCTAACATTTATGTATCAGCTAGAATAAATAAAATACAAATAAGAACAAGAAATTTAAAATGTCCAAACACGGAAAAAATAAACATGAGTGGACATTATAAATACATTCAGTTAAGATGCACAGCTAGATTAAGTCATTGTTTAGTATTTTTTTCTTTATAATTTTAAAATAAAAGATATCTCATTGTTACTTTGAAGATTTTGGTTCCTAGTCCTAATGCACAGAACCTAACTCCTTCTCCTGTGAGGTTTTTTGGTATGTCTAGAAACAAAACAAAAAAAACCACCACACAACAACAAACACCATTCTGCAGGCAGAGCGTCTATGTTCTAGAAATGTGCAAACCTGTGTAATTGTTTGAATACAATTTTATGGGTCTACATAAAATTATATTTTACCCCCAAGATAAAAAACTATTTTATGAGTAACAGCCAAAAAAGTAATTTTAAAAAAGGGTGTTTATCTCATTTAGTCTCTGCCCATGAAAAACACTGATAACAAACATTCTTGCTCAAACTTTCCATTATTTCTTTCAGGAAGTTCAGAAATATGTTTTGTTCACTTAAAGAAAAAGAAAATAATTAAATAAATAAAAAGGATTTATGCTCTAAAAAAACTGTTACTTTCACCTCATCTATTGCTGATTTACTCAAACTGATGTCAAAACAACCTAGTAAAAACAAGTAACATCCTCTTCTTTGCAATTAAGTCACAGAGGTAACATTAATAAAATTAGCAAAACACCACGAGAAGAAAATAATCTCTCTCAATACATGGTAACGGTGTCACTAAAATACTACACTAGAGTTTAAAAATTTTTTATCTCTTTTTGCAAAAAGCAACACAAAACCAGAAGACTTATACTCAACTTTTGATGACTGGATGATTTTTATTGTGAACACAATGTGTAGCTGAAATTTGTTTCTTAAAATTAAATAAATCCCCAGTTTGTTTATTCAAATTTTGGTTAGGCAGTGAATAATGTGCTTAGTCCATGAGAACTTCAACAAAAAGTTTCCACTCCAAATCAGTATATCAAATAACTCAAAATGTCAAACACTGAAGGGTTGTGAACTGAAACATTTTCATTTGAGCTTGATTTCTCATTTAAATGATAAAAAAAAGTTTTGATCTTCCTAGAGAAAGAACATGTGTACTATTTAAGTGTTTTGTGTTTATAAGATACAGAAAAAAGCAAGTAGTTGACTTGCAGAAGAACCTTTTCCAAAACAGTATGCTATATTATTATTTTTACAGTACTGTTCAGCAGCTCCAAACAATATCATCGATTCCTACACTTGGTAATATAACGACTGAAAGCATTCCAAGGCAAAACACTTATTCATCTTTATTACACATGATAAAAAAAAAAAAATTTTCCCTGTTTCACAAGTAGGCTGCAGAGAAAAACTCATGATATGTCAGACGTTCAAGAAATTTGTAGGATATTCAGGATAAATCAGGAGCAGAAGCTCTACTGTAGCACTTCTCTGTGCTGCTCTAGATAAGAAGACTAACCCCTTGAAACACGTCAAAATACTTAGGTAACTTGGCAGTTCCTTGCCCATCATAGCTTTATGCATTTGTAAACTACCTTGTAATCCTGATTACAACCCATAAGTAGCCCTCTACTTAATATGAACTAATTCAATCGGGAATCTTAGTTCAGCAAGGATACAGATGGAGTCATTCGTAGCAAAGGGCATACAACTTTCCTCAACAGGCTGCCTGCTATCTTGGGACAATTTCTGTGATGTATACTTTGCTCAGGTTTCAAAGCTCCTACGGCTTTAGGTCTTCACTGTGAGCTTCTATTGAGTATAATTCTTGCTCTACAGTTTTCTGAGTTTTATTTTAATTGAAAAAAAAAAAAAAGGAAAGGGGCAGTGGGTGCAGAATGAAGCTCCCTATCTCCTCTTTGCTTTCAAAATAAAATTTTACAAAATCAGTCTGGCAGTTCAGAGTTAAATCTTTGGTGGAATGTTTGTCACTAATCATATACCTTGTTGTCAACTGGAACAAAACAACTCACAACTCTCACTGTTTAACTGAAGTTCTTTGTGCTCCCATCTAGCACAGGAGAGAAATTATTCCTAAACTATGAAATAAGAAGTTTTCAGGAAGTGATGAATATTTCATGTCCAATCTTTTACCAAATGAAGTTAAGAACAAGCTCTTTTCACTTAATTTATCTGGTTTCATAGGTTGAGAAGTTGCTACCCTCAGTCCTGACAAGCAGCAACTTGCTGTCCATTTAGCCTGATCATTTTAGCATTGCCATGAGGGTACACTCCATGATTTGTGGAGAGCAGTTAGATACCAGATGCATGTTACTTTTGCATTCTTCTTTGCCCCTGCATACACAAAGTTATCCCTCCCAAGTCTTATCTTGCCAAGTACCTTCATCCATTAGCATTGTTTAACAGCTCTCTGCACATAAAATGATTTATCTGCCTCAACTTCATCTTCTCAACTTTCAAACAGAACTGCTTTACTCGAGTTCTTTTGTATTGTGCCCATTTACAGTTGCTTTAAACAATTATAAGGAAAAAATATATTATTTCACGGAGCAGGATCAAATCTTGGAATATGATATTTTTTTCATTGAGTTTTATGATTCTGTTTAAAATATTTATGTTGTTTTTTAATAATGCAAGAGTACTATTGCTAAAGACACAGAACAAATAGGTTTGTACCTATATAAGAAAGAACTTACAAATCTCTCTTTGCAATTATATCATGCACAGATGTGACAAATAATAGGATTAGATCAGTTTTAAGATGACTTCACATAAAAACTTAACTGAATTCTTACTACAATGTCTGCCTAGCAATAGTGATATGCAAGTGACCTAGACATAGGAGTCATAACACTAGCTCATATGACACATTTAGTTCTTACAACATGCTCTTTTTATGCTGTTTTAATTGTTGCCTTTAGTAGAGCTAAGGAAGAGACCTTGATTGAGGTCTTTATTTTATGTAGGCAGCATTTCAGTCTAGTCTTGCTATATATTTGTAATATTTGTATATGTGATATTTTCTGAGTGAAGATAATATATAAATGCAATAAAAGTACCTGAAAAGCACATTATGAAAATGTCAATGGAAAACTTTTAACTAAAAGTAATTTATTGGCTAAAGATCTCTAGAGTGTTACGCTGGAAACCAATGTTATACTCAAATCAAGTTTGCACTTAGTATCTATGGTCTGGCATATTGATTTTAGTTCCATCAGATAGCAATAGGATCTAAAATGGTTTAAGTAATGATTTTGTGCTAAAAAGCTTATTCCCATTAAAATACTTCTTCTGAGGTACAAGATATATCACTATCCAATATTCCAAGGACAAATCCTTCCATTACTATCAAACAAATATAGTAAGGGAGAGAGGTGAATGAAATGTCTGTCACAACTGTTGTAGAAAGTCGTACGTTCTAAAGAGTCAAAGCAACAACTGTGTAGTTCAGTCTATTACGTTAATTTCTTTATAGCCTGGAAAAAAAAAAAAAAGTTGCAATACTAAATCACTACATATAAGTATATATACCACTCCTGCACAGTGTTGCAGTTAATCAAGAAAACAAGAGAAGTAGAGGAATAGAAATCAATAGATCAGCTCTGATGTGTTGTTATGAGTTAGCTCTGACTTCTAAACAAAATAATCTGAGAATACAGTATCCAGCATGTGTTTAAGCATCCTTATTTGGAGACTGATTTAGTGCTGAATACATCTGCTTGCAACATCTGGGTGGCCACAAATAAGTGCTCCAGTATCAGGGAATCATCTAGTAACTGACACCTTGGCATTTAACTGCTAGATACTCTTCATTAATGGTTTAATATATTCTATTTCTCAAGAATAATATATAAAAGAACAAGCTTGCTGTTCTCTTAGAGAACAACATAGTTAATTCAGCATCATTGGCATCCCTGCCCGAAGTGAGTGATTTGATAGGTTGAAGTTAAAAAGAACCATTTCTTTGAAAAGATTCTGCTTTCAAAATGAAAAATTGACATCTTAAGTTCTCTGGCTTTTCTTTTTCTTTTCTTCTTTTCAGCAGTTTGTTGGTTTTGTTTTTTTGTTTTGTTTTGTTTTTTTTCAATAGAGATGTCACAGTGATGATTATATATAGAAAACCAAGCAGTTCAAGAAACCTCTTACAGCGACTCCTATGGGAGAAGAGACACACTTTGCCAGGCAGCAACACAAATTGGGTCATTCCAACCAAGTTTACCTTTTCTCTAGCCTGTATAAATAACTTCTATATTGCTATACACACTCTATGATGTTTAAGTTAAAGAAAGATCTCAGTGGGTGAGCAGAATACTTCTTTGCTCCAGCACAACATGCTGTAGTACTGCCACTACACAGAATTAGGTAGCCAGGTGGCAATCCAGGCATTTACAGTCACTTACAAGCCTGGAAAACTCCCTCCGTAACTCTGAGAATTTCCTGAAGTAATTTACAATCCCAGATGACATAACATATAACATAAGGAGGCCAACTGTATGATCTCTACAGATGGAGAAATCAGCTGATAAGCCTTCTATCAAATCAAGGTTCTGGTCTACTGAGACACTTTACCCTCCAGCAATCATCCACCTCTAGTACTGCCAGAGTCCAACACTCCCTCAGCAGCTTCTTTCAGACACTCTCTGTGTGAAAGATGTAAAGTTTTATATCCCATCTCCAGGAAGGCATACATGGGTAAAGGCAGCTCAAACCTGCTGCTCTATTCCAAGTTATTTCACTAGTTGTCCAGTTTTCATTCTCTGTTGGACTGAGCTATGCATTTACAGCCCCCATGCTGAGTCTGTCTGACTCAGGGAGACATTTACATCACCAGACAATCCATTCAACTGTTGATAGTTGTTTATCTAAAACAAAGGCCACCCTATGTTCCCCCTTTTGTTGAGATAGTCAGCTTCTCTGCCTTATTCCCTGAGCTTCGTGGGCGTATCACCCCTGACCCTGACTGTGTTACTCCATTGGAGGGTTTTATGCAGTGAGTCACATTCCACACCTAGGGTTTTAGTCAGTCACAAGTATGGGGTAGACCTTAAAATATCAGTGTTCAGCATACTTTTTATGTCTTGTTCCTTCTGCAAGAGAAGGCATGAGGCTTCGTAGAAAAACTAAAGGAAAAATTCCATAGGTCTTCCACGTGTGGCAGCAGCTGTTCCAGTGCAGGGAATCATTAATATGAAGACTTGCTTGAATCTCACTCCTAAGCCATCAATCTGAGAATAGTGTACACAAGTCCTTAAAAGCTTTACTGATGGAACGGAAAGATATGAACTGATACCATTTGAGATTAAAGAAAAAAGGTTAAAAAAAAAAAGGGGGGGGGGCCTTTTTCTGTTAGCTAATACTGTCACAAAGCTATTTCTAATGGAAGAGAACCCCGCAAAACACACTTTTCCCACCCAACCTTCTAATCAAGTCCATAGATTAATAAACCTGAAGCTTTCAATAACTGAAGGAAGCCAGCCTCTCTCTATCAGTTATATGTGACAAAGCAGACACCTGGATCTGGTGCCCTTCCTCGCGGCCTTTAACTTTGATGTCACCTTATCAGGGCAGCTCCAGCACACTCAGCACAAGTAGGGCTGTAGAAACACCTCCAGATAATGTGAAGGAAGGGCTCTGCTGGGTATGAAGCACTGTAATCTCCTCTTGGACAAACCGCCTTTATTCAGCAGAATCAGGATCATAGAGAGAAGAGAGTCATCCTCTTTCATCCCCTACTGCTGATGACCAAGAGAACAATGTGATCTATCTGTCAGGCTGCCAGAATCATAAGATAGATACTTGCAACTTGCTCTGTTTCCTTATCATATTGGCCAGACAAACATGCTGGTTGTGTGAAGACTACTGTTCAAGCTAGTAAGGAACACTGTGACATGTTCATAAACTCCAGCTCTTCAAGAGTTCTTTCTGAAGTTCTTATACCAGGGTAAACCTCTGCTCACCAATGATGTTGTTTTCTGAATGAGTATTTTGCTAATGGTCGATGTCCATGATGTCTCGCTAAGGGGCCTTTTCACTAGATAACAATCAGTTTGCAATTTTCCCTACAGTGCTGACAAGTTTTGTTTTACTTAAAGAGAAGCCACAGACAATAATCACTGTCCCCCAAAAAATCAGTAAAGAAAAAACAGCCCTTGATCCCAAAGTGGGGGAAAGGAGAAAACCCAAAACCTTGGCAACACCAATCTTTGGCTATCCTCAGCTGATAACTGATATGGCCTTTTTACAACCTTATGGATACAGTAGAAAACATTTGTTTTGTTTTTTTCCAGTGGACATTCTTCTGAAATAGGAATTAGCCACAGTTGAAAGCTAATACATCTTCCTCTCATCCAGGTAGCAAGTCTTACCACGTGCATCTTTCTTAGTCACTCTCTTATGTAATCCATACAATGAAAGTTTGCATAAATCTGTGTTTAACAGAACCTCTAGGAGCAGGTGACCAGAGATACTGCTAGGAGTGCTAACAGAAAAATGTGGGTAGAAGTTTGCTTGCCAGCTCTGAGGGGATTGATCAGACTGTATGTCAAGATTGTCTCCTTTTACCAATAATTTTACAATAGAAATTAAAGTTGTAGTTCCTTTTGTTATTAATTTATTTTTCTCTTATCTTTTGGATTTGTTTATTTAGCCCTTATCTTTAAGCATAAAAGTCTGGACTACATTCCAAAAATCGTAGCAACATTAAAATTCTAGATATTGGATCAGTTTTCTAGTTTTAATGAACCCATGAGATCTTTATTATATATTTCTTTAATATTAACATCAGATAATCCTCAAAGTGTGGCACACAGTTGTTTGCAACAGTTAAGAAAATGAAAACTTGGAAAAAATTTCCATACATTGTATGGAAATTTCTTTTTCTGAGCTTAGCATAAAAAACAAGTCACTCTAAATCCTGTCAGATTTGTATCCGCTCTATCCGATCTCAGTAAGACTTTCCCACAAACTAAAGGATGCTAGCAGCTTCTGTAATACCAGCATTGGAACTTCAAACAAACAAGGCATCTCTATTATTCTTTTACATATGCTTTACCCCTCATTCCATTGTGGTGCGAAAGGAAGAATCATCACTATGGCTTTTATAAACACTTACTGTTTCTATGGAAGAAAGAGGTAGAGCTTAGCTCACTAGAGCACATTCCTAGAGCAAGTTGGAATGAAAGCCAAATTTTTGAGCTTTATGTTCTTCTGTTGCAAATATTTTGTCAGTAGGTTTCACAGGTTTATCTCTCACCTTTATTATAGTGGCTAGTCCATGCAAAGGACTGACCACTACTACTGTCATCAGTCAGTTGGGACATACTCTAGGTGACAGAAATAACTACGATGGGTTTTCACAGTTACAAAATTGCTGTTGACTTGTATTGGTAGCAACACTGTTCCATGTAATAGAATTTCTAAGAGGCATTAGTTTCCCTTCCTAAGCAATGAAATAATACAAATTTGAGCATCCAAAGCAAGTCCTGTACTCGGAGATCAATGCTTCCCCCCCATATTTATACTTGTCTATCAAGCTGGGTTCTTGTTGCCTTTTTTAAAAAGTCACCATTAAGGAAATAGGGAAGAACTAAAGACATTTTATAGAAAGTGGCAGTGCTACATAAGCTTAGATGTACCCTTTCCTAGATACCTACCTATAAGATATTCAGCTATAAATGTTAGTAAAAGCTACTACCAGCCAACTCCATGTAGTCAGCAATACCAACTAACAATGAAATTTTAAGTATAAGCTTTTGATGTCTAGATTGTGGTCTCATTTGCCATACTGTTCAGCTTATCACATGGAAGGCAACAGACACGGTCAAAGCACCATAAAGTGACCTTCAATGTTATTGACAGATATTCAGCAATCAAGAACTAGTATTCATCCCTGTGCCTTCTACATGGAAATGGAAATTATGATTCACACAAACAAAGACAAAGGAATGACAGTTCCTCTACACTTGGATTTCTTTCATGTCTGGAATCCAGTATCTTGAAATTCAGTACTAAGAAATTTTCATAGCCTCTACTGGCATAATGTTTTCAATCATTTTGGCCCTGTCTCTCACAGAAACATCTGTTTCTGTTTTCCTTTCTGTCTATACGGAAGACAGAAGAAACTCAACTTGTTTCTAATTATTTGTATTTACTTTAAATTAAGTAGACAAAAGATAGCTATGTTGTATCCCTCACAAACAAAATAGACAATATGATTAGTTTGTGAAAAAAATAAACCCTATCAAATTCCTGACACTTGCTCTTCAGTCAAAAGAAATAATTTGCTTTCTAAGAAAATGAAATATTTCAGCTGGATGCCAAAACAGTATACATTACTGCACTTCTGTAGAATATTTTTTCCACAGTTTTAACAATCCAATTCTGCCCTTTTCTCTTCCCCTTTTCATTACATTCAACCAAGTTTTCATTGTATTTCTGTTTTTCTCTTTGGAGCAAGCAAAGCCAGACAGAAAGCCTGCCCTTTGAAATGGGCAGTGCTGTATATCTAATTTGGATTAGTCATGCATTCATTCCAAACTAAAAGCAATATTTATGCTTTTTTTTTTTCATTATGCTTTGGCTCTTCGGCAAGTTCCATATTCATTAACACAAGTTGGCAGACAGGAGTTTAGGCTGGTGGGGGGTTTATTCAGGAAAGAGACACAGTATGGGCATGAGGGAACATTTCTTTTCTTGTAAGTGCTGTGCACACCTTCTCATGTGGATTTGTAAGACATTTTATTTGCATAAACAGCTGTCATCTTACCTCATTTCTGCAGCAACAAATACTACTATGTAAGAAAGTTGCCATAAGAGATCCTGCTCTTATATTTCAAAGCACTCCCTCCACTTCTCTTTGCAGCTGGCTCTTCAAACTCAAAAAAAAAAAAAAAGAGCACTACATTATTCCCCAACTCTATTATAATCTGTATTGCAAGAATGAGATACTAAAACTTAATTCCTGGAGATAATTTGAGGCCAAATATCAATATCTTTTTAACTTTTAACCATGTCAAAAATTATTATATTGACTGTTATTCTGCATTTAGAATAATGTTCTAATAATTAAACATGGAAAAAATTCAATCACGTAAACACCAGCATTTCAGAAGATCAAAATACTATAGATCTCTTTTAGAGTTCAAAGAACTAAATAAACCAGAACAAGTGTATGTTAGCACTTCATCTCTGTAAAGAGTATTTCAGAGGTATATAAACAAAATAGCTATATAGTTTATTTCACAGAGTAGAACAAAAGAGACAAATGTTCCAAGCCAACAAATAGAAAAAAATATTGGATTTATGTTTCTTTGCAGGAGTTTTGGGGTTTTTTTTACTTTACTCAGAGATTTTACATAATGCTGCTTTAACAGGGCAAGCCTCTAACTATGCCACTTAAAACATACATTATACACTTATTTAGACCTATATCAAATGCATATCTTTAGAAGGCTTACGGGGTTTTTTATATCTCAGTGAAAAGGAACTGACATGGAATTTCATTGTTAAGAATAAATAGGGGGAATATGATGGGGGTAAGAAGGAGGTCAGTCCTTATTCTTTTTCTCAGGTGTGCTCTAGGGGAAGCTGACACTGGAACTCTTGTCTTGTATTTGTTAACTCATATCTTCTCATGGCTTGCTACTTATGATATAGCACACTGGTTTAGTCACCCAGAATCATGATGAGAAGCAGAAGATGACCTCTATAATTAATAGAAAGCATTGCCTCTAAGACAGAAAACACAATCAAGTCAGTGACTTGCAGATTACCAAACTGCAAAATAAAAGGATATTGAAAAAAATCATTAGAAAATATTTCAAATTGGAGTATGAAGTTGCAAACAGCATCATAGAAAGGATGACATACAGAGAAAAACCCAACACAAGAAATTTAAAGAACATCTGCAGCTTGTCGTCCTGCTTTTCTATGCCAATATTTTGGCCTTTACCACTTGCAAACACATCCCTTCAGTCTCAGAGTAATTTTACTGTTCTCTTGCTCAGTCTCTCTTCCTCCTTCCCTGTGGTATCTTATATGCAGTGTACCAAAGATGAAAAGATAATGTACCTTACCATATTTCCTTGCGTCTCAGGAACTAAGACAAATATAAATTTCCATCAGAAGTATTGCTATAAATCTCACGTCTATAGAGTTCCCAAATATTATTATGAAATATTTGTTCTCATCTTGAGTCTCAGTCTTAGACAGAAAACAGCAAATAACATTTAATAGTGCAGACAACGTGAATCCTTTTTTTTTTTTCATTCACTGCTAAGAAATCTAAAAATAAATATATAAATAGCCTGTCTCAAATAAACAGAATAAGAAGTCTTGCAAGGAGAGAAAGAAATGGGAATAGAGCCTAGTCATGCACTGATGAATCAGAAGCAGCAAAGTATCTGTGACATCACAAAAATATTACTGTTGTCTTATAAGTACAGATCTAGTTGAATGGAATTTTGAGAATTTTTTTTTTTTTAATTTATAAAGAAAAATGAAAATGTTCTCACATGAAAACAAAGGTAAGTTTTGTTATATATCCTCATATTTTTCTTATGATAGTTGATAAAATTTTCTATTTTAGATGCTAAAAAGGCATCAAGAGCACCTAGAAGTAACTAAGGTGCATAAGCTTTAATAAACCAATGCTTTCCTTTTACAAGCAAGATAAACTATCAGAAGTTGCATCAATATTCTCCATGAATGAAGGACACAATCACAAATAACTTGGCAGAGGCAAAATCTCAGAAAAATACAGAGGTTTGCGTGCTAACATTTTGATGTAGATAATACTTCCAAGATAAGCATTTTATATCAAACTTCTACAATGGATATGTGAATGTCCATCTGTTAAAAAAAAAAATAGATCATAAATTGATATTGTTAAATGTTGGAGGTGGGGTGAGGGTATGAAATAAAACATGGTCCACACATTGAAAAAATAATAGCGACGCATTTCCTACATAGTACTGTAGAGTTATGGGGAGAGGGCTGAGAATGTGGTTTTAAGTGGTTTTTTTTTTTCCCCTCCCACAACTAGAGCAATTAATCTGTTCACGTAGTCTCTCTTCTTTACAAAACTGTCTCTTTTTCCAAGTCCCCCGCCGCCGCGAGCGAAAAGAGCGCAATGACACTTGGAGCTGAAGCGGCATTAATGAAGGTGCGACATG
>JANHGN010008831.1:0-16052 GCA_024605025.1 Megaceryle maxima | reverse complement strand
AAAAAATCTGGCAACCCATCTGCTTTGTTACAGTATGCGTTAGTATTCAATTTATGTAAAGAAATATAACAGCTAAAGAGGTTTACAGGCAAAGGATTACAATTTCTTTAGGGAAGCCATGCATTTCCCATCTGTGCTATGATATGGGTCACACCTTATTGACCAGCTAGATTGAAAGTTTTAGTAATTTATAAGTGTCATAGGTTAAGAGCCCAGCATGCCAACACATCTCTAAGATTCACTAACAGTTGTCCACTAGATATTCATTGGTATATCAAAGGAAACTTGGTAAACAATGGGTAATGTTTGTTTGGTTCTGGTTTTGTTTTTCTGTTCATTTTACAGATTAAAAAAACCTAGTTACTTGTTCCATTTGGGTTATTCAGATCAAAGTTTATTCTATATGGAGGGCACAACATCTGTGATGTGTTTACGAAGAGCTCTTTGAATATCTTCTGCATTTCCTCATCAATCCACATCTCTTATTGTCTCCTTCAGCAAACTGTGCCACAGCCCCCTTTCATACTACATCTGAAAGTATTACTACTATTAATAAACAAACAAAGGTGTAAATACTGATAGCTTTTTCTCTGTTTAACCAGACTTACAACCTTTGTCCCTTCCTTCATAAATTTGTTTTCATGAAACAATTCAGTCTACTGACCACAGAGCAAAAAAGGAGAGAATCCTCTTGTTGGGAAAGGTGAAAACCAAAACTTTTTCCACTGTGGTATTAGTAGGCAGCTCAAAACAAATGTGTTTCCTTCATCTTCAAATGTTCACTTACTTGATTAATCACTTTAACAGCTTCAGTGGATGAGTTTTAAGCAAAATGCAATCTCATTACTTTCAGAACATATCTGATCAAATTCCAATTCTATTTTACACTGTTTTGCAACATAAATCTGAATTTGTTAAGCTTTCATGATTCTGGAACTTTCCTTGAGGGACAGGAATACATTCAGCTTTAGTGAAATATTTTCTATCCCCAGATGCTATCATCTAAGCAGCGTACAGACACTACAGATTTTGTATGTAGTCCTGAAGAACAGTGGGCCTAAACAAGTTCAATACTACGTGATGTACTGAAGGCTATCAAGGCAGTCCATTCTCTGTGAGCAAAGCAGAGCAGAAGACAGCTGCTACTTTTTTTGTATGCAAGATTCAGAGCAAAAACTACAACGCATACTGTGAAACAAGGCAAAGTACTGCATGCTTGTTCAGGACTAGGACTAGATGCTTGTTAATATAACAACTAGGTTGTTAATATAACCAGTATAACCAATTAATATAACAGTTGGGGTTTTTTAAGAAATTACTGCTTAACAGATTAGAGAGTCAATTTAGCAGTTTCACAGCTAGTGGTAAAAGCACACAGAATATTTAAGAAACATGATATAACATCATAACAAAGATGAATGTCATCCTGAACTCTAGAGCACGCCATCACATCAAGAAATAAGGAAAGAGTTCAGAGTAGAAACACTAAATTGGGAGAATTCAGTCATACCAATGGTGGGAGGAAAAGAAGCAAGAAGAGGAAACAAAAAATATTTTAAGATTTGCAATAGAGAAGGCAGAAATGAGTGTGAAAAAAAACTAGGAAGTAGGCACACAAAGCAAACAAAAGTAAAATTTAACAAAACACATCATCATTATTGTTAAAATAAACACTGTCTACCATCTTTGTCCACTTTCTTCTTTCCAACCTTTGTACTGCTAAGTTACATGTGAACAATTTTTATTTTTGACATAGTAAAATTTTGTCCCTCTTACACTGGTCTCAGATTTTAAATGCAAAGTGTATTGCCCATATTCTGTTCTGTTTAGTCATCTTTTGAGAAACAGCCTGCAAAGACACCATGTAGTAGACCTACATTTAGGAAATTGCCATAACATTACAGAGTCAGAAGCTTTGCTCAATGCCTTATTCTCTTGCTCTCTATTCTAAGAATATGTCACTGCCCACAGACATTTCCTTCCAACAGATGTACCCAAGGAGAATGCAATTGCAAAAGGAAAGAAAAAAAAATTGTTTAAAATGTACTATGCCTCTCAGATTATAATTAGATTTGCACATGCAGAGATCTAAATACGATGCATATGTCTCTCCATCTCTACTCCCACGTGTGTGCCCATGATAGTAGTCAGCCTTCACAGAATGTATGTGTGATGAGAATGTGTAGCATCTGTCAAATGCTGCAGAGTTTAGCTAAATGAAACTTCCTAAGACTAGGTCCAAGAAGAATGAATCTCTAAAACGTTTTAAGGATGTCTGCCTGATGTACCAAGAACTTCTCATCTAACATGGCTTGTTTTTCAGTTTCTTTTGACTGAATGGCAGAAAAACTGTCCAAGGAGGATTAGCCATTCTTCAGTTCAAACCAAAGCAGCTAAGAGTTTGAAGTCCTAGCTCTGAAAGATCAGATATGAAAAATACTAGTTTGTTACATCGATCCCTTAAATTTCTCTGCCGGACATTAAAAAAAAGTCATAGTCAGGCCTTTCTAGCTTCCACCATACACCTATTTGCTGATTTTTTTTTTTTCCCATCCTCCCATTTCTACTTACAAATTAGGTTACAAGCATACATTTTAAAGACAGAGACCCATCAAAAATGCCAAAACAAAGGTGATTAAAAATAATTTCTTCCAATTCAGTACTGTTGTACTGTAACATGAATTCGTCTTTGAAGCAGGCTGTTCTTAAAGCCAGCAATAATCTTTCCATATGAACACCCCCATTAAAAAAAATCCTGAATGATCTTCTCATGCCTCTTATCAGTTTTACATGTATAGATGTGTTTCCTATATATTCATACCCAAACTGAAGGATCAAATAGTTTTTTTTCCTAAGGCTTAGCCACACTGCTAGAGCTAGGAACTCATACTGAAGAGGTCAGTTGAGTATATGTGAAAGTGGCCAGCAGCTTAACTGGTACCCAACAGGAAAGTTGGGCCATCTAAGTCCTGATAATACTTAAAAAGCACCACACTGACATCCCTCTGTGCTCATTACAAGAATTCCAATACATACCTGAAACCAGTGAATGTCTATTCCCTGCAATTGATCCAAACTGTAATGCAGATAGTAAGTGAAAAAAGAAATTCATAATACTTCAGAGGTTTAACATGCAACATATGCTACACATTTACACAGTCCAAATAGAAGGAAAAAAAAAAAGAAAGAAGAATATTCGTACATGTTAATTATTTTGGTGTTAAGCTTTCTCCTCAGTATTTTTGTGTGTGTGTGTGTGTGTGTGTGTGTGTGTGTGAAGGTTGATAAATATTTCACAACCCAACTGTGCAAGTTCACACAACCTAAAAAGAATTAACTTTTGTGGTTATTGTTGTTGTTAAGGACAGATGCACTCTTGCAAATACAGTTAAGTACTGACATTCATACTATACTTTCATGGGAGTGAGTACTACATGGACTAGACAGTGGCTACATATTAAAATCCCATCACATTTAGCTGAGCAGCAGTAGACATCAGAAAAAAAAATAGTTTTTCTGAAGGTTACATATTAGGGTAAAGGTCTGGGAATTTTGATAACATTTTCCACTTGAATTGGATAATATAAATCTTAAGGGATTGCAAAATTCAATTACACGCACATTGGAATACAATTCTGATGGGAAGAGCTGCAGTACCAAATAAATGTAGCTTCTCCAACCCCCACTTCTTACTTTATCAGTCACCGTAGTCAAAATGCATCATTTTTTCTCCCTTGTTGAACTGCATTAATTGACAGATCCAGTGTAAATAATCACATAAGAAAATCTTCCATCTTCACCCTCATGTCTTACATCAACAAGAAACCCAGAAAGCTTATTAAACACTTAATAAAAATATCA
Source organism: Megaceryle maxima (assembly GCA_024605025.1). NCBI lineage: Eukaryota > Metazoa > Chordata > Aves > Coraciiformes > Cerylidae > Megaceryle > Megaceryle maxima. Next base: position 12,191 of record JANHGN010008831.1, on the reverse strand, counting down.
ACAAAAACTATGTCTGAAAGTGAATAATAAAGACTTCGTACACACATCTCTTTATCAGGTCCAAATATCACAATGATTTCAATACATCTAAAATACTCTACAGATATCTTACAGATTGTGTATACAAACAAGTATAGAAAGTAACACTTTTTCAGCTCTTTCTGTCCAGCAGCTTTCTGAATTTAAAACCAAGTTTATTTCCCAATAAAACTGCAAAGGCACCCTGTATATTAAGGAGGATAACGTGGACTAAACTTTACTAGGTGATAGAAAAGTTGTGGGGTTTTTCTTGTTTGTTTGTTTTTATTTCCCCTTATTGGCAGCAATTCAAACACTAGTAAATTAAGATGTTGTATCTCTACATTGCAAAGCAGTTTTGTTTGGATACAATATACAGACTGTAATTTGTTGCTCCCCATTTTATTTCTGACTGCTGCAAATAGCTTTTTTTTGTTGTTGTTCTTTAGTCTTACTTCAGAGAACTGAATATTACACTGAAAAAGTGGTGGGGGTTTGTTTGTTTGTTTTGGTTTTTTGTTTGTTTTGGTTTGGTTTTTTTGGTCTGATTAATGAACATTAGAATAGGGAAAAGGGAAGGAAAAGGTTGAGTCACAAGTTAATAAGAATGCTGTAACCCAAAGATGAACACTAGAGAAGTGGGACTATTCATCTAGCAGGAAAAATACGTAGCTTCTACTAGCATCAGAAATACTTAAAAATGCTACATGGCAGGTTACTGAAGCACAAACAGAATACAGGTACAAATAAAAGTTTTTTGTTTTATAGCTTATTTGCATGTCTAATTTTACTTCAGGCAAAAAGGATATGTTGTTTAAAGAAAAAGGGTTGGCATGGAAGACACACAGACCAATTCATTTAATCAAGCCAGAACACAGAGCTCTAAAAGATTTCTCACCTAATGCATAAATAAATATTTTACACATAGAGGCTTTTTTTTGTTTCTTACTATCTCAGAGTTGTTAAAGTAGACGAGGGGACGTTAGTATCTCAAGTGGTTAATTAGAAGCAAGGTAAAAGCTGAAATGACATACAGAACCCACTCTACCTAACAAGCCAGCCTTGTCAGTATTATTTTTACATCACCCATATTATTTATATTGCAGTAACCATTGAAAGCTTTATCTATGGACCAGGACAGCATTATGAGATGCACTGGACAACACACAACAATTAATATCATGCTACAAAGTCCTTTCCACCTTCTGATAACAGATGCAAAAGGTAAGTACTAAAATATAGACCTTTCTTTTCTCCTGCAAGGTATTAAAAACTATTCATAAAAGCTAACCAGATTATCCTCCTCTCAAATCACAAAATCCTGTGCCTGCTCTGCCAACTCCAGCTCCCCACAGTGTATTCTCACAGAATAGACCCATTAATACATAACAAAGCACCATGCCTCCATTTTAAAATTCCAGTTAGAAAAAAAAAAAAAAAAAAAAAAAAAACCAAACCACAACACAAACCACCACATGTTGTCTTGGAAGTAGAGTTCTACTTTACCTGCTACTGTTAAAAAGTATAAAAATGCAAAAATTGTACCGTGGATGTTTTTTATCAGTACAAAGGAACAATTCAGTCCAAAGAACTCATAAATAGAAAGGGCGATAATAGGGTCATCTTTTGCTATATCAGAATTGCAAAAGTAAATAAATATGAACAAATCAATAAATGTTGGGGGGGTGTGTAAAGGCAGTTAGTCCAACGTCTTTGTAGTGATCCCTTTTCCTTGCTACTTTAAGCATAAAAAATTCAATTTAGAGAACTTTGAAAGACTTGCAGTTTGGTTGGCAAGAGGACAGTCAGTGCTCAAACCCACCTCATGCAAGTGCCTCCTTAAGATTCAAAAATATGCTGCAATTGCTGGCAAAGCACTCTCACTTTGTGTGTGGGTAGTGGCATAACTTCCTCAAAATTTCAGCAAAGAATCATGCACTTGATCTTAGATCCTGTCAGTTGTATTACCAGCAGCCCCATTAAAATCATATGGCAAACTCTAGTGCTTCTTGCCTGTAATTATATTAATGGGAAGAAAATGTAAAAATTCCTAATTCATTATTATGAATCCACAATGGTTTAGACAGTTATCCTGTTTTGGGAGTCAGGTGAGTAGCCTCAGTAATACCACTGAGCTGCTGGAAGAACTCAGAGCAGCAAGGGCATTCTTCTATTTTCTTCTCATGTAGGGATAGGACACTGGAGCAACTATGTCAGTATATCACCTGTGATTGACCTGTTTCTCAGTATACTGCCATTCATGGTGTAGCTCAAAGTTGCATCATGAAGTCACGATCATTCATCTCAGCAGTTAAAACTAACACTGAAACACTTTTCAGAAAAATTACAATATTTCCAAAGCAGGAAAGCGATATAAATGCTGGTTTTACCTACCAGTATGTGAAATATACAATAGAACAGTGGCAAGTGTCTGTGTTTCTGAGTTTAGAGGTCAGGTTTCTATAGCTTGTGCTTAATACTGTGCTCAACAAAATTAATTAAAAGAAACCACAACCAAACGCAACACACCACAATAAACCAACAATTAGTCAAAGCAGGTTATCACATCTGTCTAGCTATGTGATAAGGATTATGAGCAAAGGCAAATTAAGATCTAAGCAGTCAAACACCTGTAGGAGACACAATTCCCACCACATAGGGACCAGGGCAGAAATCAACCAGCAAAATTGTTGAACGTGTTAACTGTGGCACTTGTTGTCCAAATCTTTTAGAAGGTCTCATAAATAAATACTTATTTGGACAGAGGGTTATGCCATTTCTTGGAGTTGAAAGAGTTGTATCTAAATCCTTAACTTCAGGTAACTGTGAGCAAACAGGTCTTTGGGGCATAATCTCTGAGCAGCTTACATCACTGAAGTGCTACAAATTCAAAAGAAAAATAAAAGTAAAAAAAATGTCTATTTTGGAATTATACTCTCACATAAGAGCAAGAAGTCAAACCACAGTGCAGAATCATAACCCTTATCCTAAATAGGAATATTAAACTGGGAATACAGGAATAGTCACCAGCTATCATAGGTCACTTAATTTATACTGCTATCACATGTCCTAGTTACTTAGGCCATTAATTACCTAATGTTAGTAAAAGACTTACTTTATAGTAAAGTATTATTATACTTTTAGGAAGATACATTTGCTGACTTTATGACAGTGTAGATGAACAGAAAGTCTAATGAGCTTTTCTGTAAGACCTTGTGACACTGCAAAGTGAATTCATGTCAAGGCTAGTCTTCCATACTGTAAGTTATGTACAATATCTAAATTTGCTATAAAATACATATCAGGACAAAATATAAAAGATGCAGAAAACTGATAACAGCACATCATGATGAATGCATTATGTATATTTACTTTGCTGGGTTTGTGGGTTGTACTCAGACTATGATAAAGATTGTTTTATATCTTTCTTCACCAAGTGCACATTTTACTTTGCCTTTGAGCTTATCACAGAATTGCTCGGCTTGGAAAAGACCTTCAAAATCATCGAGTCCAACCTCAACCTAACCCTACTACCCTAACTCTAACAACCCACTGCTAAACCACGTCTCCAAGCACCACAACCAAATGATTTTTTAGCACATTCGGGGATGGCGACTCAACCACTTCCCTGGGGAGCCTGCTCCAGTGCTTAACAACCCTTTCTGTAAAGAAGTTTTTCCTGATATCCAACCTAAACCTACCCTGGTGCAACTTGAGGCCATTTCCCTTTCTCCTGTCACCAGTGAGAAGACACCAACCCTGCTCTCACTACAACCTCCTTTCACATATTTGGAGAGAGCAATAAGGTCTCCCCTCAGCCTCCTCTTCCCCAGACTAAACAGCCCCAGCTGTCTGTAAATTTTATATAAATACTTAATTAGAATATCATACATGAAAAGCAGTTTGGCAAAACTCTTTAAAATATGGTAATTATGAGAACATTGTTAGGTGTGGAAGGAAAAAAAAAAAAATAAACCCTTGCAGTAAACTCAGTTGTATTACAATTTTGCTCCGAAAAAAAGTAATAGATTTTCTAGAGGACATAATGCTGCTGCTTTTCACTGTAAATTTTCAGGATCACACACCATCCTAAAGAATTACTTCTCAGAAACCAACACTAATGTTTTAACATTATGATAGCCTTTCAGCTTTCCACCAGCAGGAAAAGAATTCTGTACTGTTGTCTTGCCTTTCTAAAGCCAGGTACCTTACTTTCTAAGACCCATTTTAGAGGTGATTTTTTTTTTTTCCCCCAGTAGGAACTTTCCAGCAAAAGCTTTGTGCTGACTTAAGAGCTTCAAAGACAACATCAAAAAGTCATTTTGGGGTCAAAAATTTTCAGAGAACTTTGTACCTCATCATAATGATTTCTTAGGTGCACTTGTTTGCTGCTTTGAATTATCTCTATAAGCATTCCATAAATCAAATACCATACACTGCTCAGATATTCCAAATTATCACAGGATGTCATTTTATTAACTTATTTCTCTCTGAGTTACAAAATAATCTAAAGATCTAGAACGTCAACCCCAAATACTGATAAATTTACATAAGGAAAACAGGTGTCTTATTTATGCTATTAAGAAGTGTACACACCTAAAGGCAGGAGAAAGTGGAGAAACTAAGAAGTATCTCACTTGACCTCAGTATTTCAGAAAGTTGAATTATTTACTTTTGATTGTAAATGTGTCACACAAACATTTCTCACTTTTAGTATAGTCCCTGTTCACTCATTTCAAGAGACAGGCAGGCAGACAAGAGATTAAAAAAAAGTCATTTTGTAGTTCGTTTCATGATTAAACTAAAATTCACTTAAGTAGCAAGGCAAAGATTTGAGAGCCACCCATTCTCTGATAAAAATGTTGTTTTAGATAAGAGCACTTTTTACACCCAGAATCAATTCAGATATGCAGGTAAACTATGTCCCTGTCAAACAAATTGGGATAGAAATAGTACCACATTTGCCTCTTAGATAATACAACCCAAACTTACCACCTCATTTACTCCTCTTTTTTCTTAGCTATATACAAAGAAACATTACTACTGCCTTAAACAATAACAGACTAAAGAAAAGTGCAGCACAGCTGCAATTAAACAGGGAAAGACTGAAACTTGAGAAGAGTTTTTGTTTTTCTGAGGCATTTTGTTGCACAGGGTCTAACAACTGGGTTATGACCTCTAAGTAATAATTTCAGGAAAAATGGCATTTCAGAGTTAAAAACATTGGTACATATCAAACAATCGGGACTTCCATCCCTACGAACTGCATTCTTAAAGTCACTTTTGAGGCCATATTCCAGACTTCAGGTGGGCTTCTCCTGTCCATCACAGGTCACGTTTACTTCATATCACTAAAGCTATAAACTGAAAGCAGCTCAGCATTGCCTGACACAACCTATCAGACCCCTCTCACCCTTTATTCCCAAATTTAAAGATGACCTGTTTGATAGTGGAAATGGGGTGGCTGGGCAGGAATTGAGCACATCCAAGAAAAGGTAAGAAAGCAAAAGCTGATGGTGGCATAAAACTAAACTATATCTAATAATCTGCTGAGAAAAATGAGACTCAGGTCATAAACTTAAAGCTACAAGTCCACTTTTAAACAAAGAGAGCTAACCTGAGTACAGCTATGGTAATATAATTCCACTTTTTTTTTTATTCCTTTATTAAAAGCTTTTGAAAAATTAGGTTTGATAGCTTGGTGATGTCCACAAAGAATTCTACACCAATATTTGGAATGAAGCAGGCCTGTTTTAAACACCTCGAAAAGGAAAGTTTTTCACTAAACTGCTCTTTCCTTTTCCTTGTAACAACACACACACACAAATATCATAAAAGCAGAAAAAAATCTGACAGAATAGCCTAACTCATGATTGAGATTTTATCTGCTCATGGAAAATTAAGTTCCTCCATCAGTACTCACTCATGTAGATTTTCAGTTACAATAAGTAATAGCTAATAATATGCCATCCATTTTGAAAATAAACCACAAATCTATCAATTGCAGCTGATAAACTTAAAAATCCACTCTTCTGACAGTTGCTCTAATGAGAAGGCAATTTTGCTTAAGTTTTATGAGTTAAAAAAGGAGTCAAACTTCAAGAAAAAAAAAAAAAAAAAAAAAAATCATCCTCTGACCAAGTTTCTAATTCCATTAAGTGCATACATAAAGGAATCCAGGAGAAAGTACAAAGAATTTTAAAGTTTTCATGATTAACTCGTATTGCAAACAACAATGTCTCAACTTGGGTAATTTTTACATTATTTAATTTGGTCCCAATTAACACATGGTTCTAATCACAGACCCTGACAATGATAGGGGAAAAAAAACAAAACAAAACAAAACAAAACAAACAAAAAAACCCATAAGCAATTAAACACTGCAGCAAACACCTTTTCTCCCCTTGTCCAGGGTCAGCTTATACCACCAAACCGCTCTGACCACCCCATCTTTCTGCAGCCCCTCCACCTACCTCCAGCTGAGGGTACCTGACACAACAGTCATGTACAACCACAGTAAAACCCAACTAAACTTGGTAATTTCCCCTTCCTTTACTTTCAGGCCTCTAAGTAGCTTTCCTTTTCTAACAGGGAAAAGTAGCTTTAACTGTTACCATTCAAAAACAACAGAACCTTTATTATTTCAGCCACACTTAAATCTATAGTTACCATTTTCCTGTGCCAATGAAGTGAGCTGAATGAAGTGTTGGGGGAAGACGCATATACACAGCAACTTTTTTGACTGTAGCCATACTATAAACATTTTATGACTGAAAGGAAGACACATCTCAGTATTTTGCTAGTTTATCCTATAGTTGCTAACAATCACAATGCTTCAAGCCTTGATAGTCTGGACCTAAATCTAACTTATTTTCTTATTCTTGTTATACCATATACAGCAAATGCAGAGTATATGATATACAACAATTTAAAATAAAATATATAGATAAGAAAGCCTTTCCAACATCTCTGCACATACTGGGACAATTCTTAGAAGCCATTATCCATAGCTATTTCACCACAGACATACCAGTAAAATCATCTCTTTCTGGCATAGTTGAAACAGTTCTAGTGATTCCAGCATTCAAAGGAAAAGCTCTATTTTTAGCGAGATAATAGAATGTATAAAAATATGCATGTATTCTTACGGACTTACAGCAGTTTGGTGAAAATTTTGATATGTAGGTAGATAACAGTAAAAAGTTAAAAATAAAAATCAGTGTTGCACATTTTTAAAGAGTAATATCATAAGAAATGAGCTGATACTATCAGAAAGAGTCAAGGTTTTAAAAAAGTGTCAATTTTAAGAAACAGTCCGTCTGTTTGGATAGCTCCAAGGACTCAAAGAGGAACTCAAATCCTGTTTCTCAATAACAAGTAAAGAATAAACAGAGTAATATACTCAGTATGGAGCCTGAAACTCAAGGTTTCTGATCTACTTTTATTAAGACCTACAGTACTACTTAGCACACCATGATTTAAATTAAAATACAATCCGTATTAAAGGATTATTATCCCACTGCTCCTGGCATAGATTCTTAACAGCCACTTCTTTACAGACTCCCAGATTCGGTGAAGATAAGAGAACAATGTGATAAATACTATACTCAGTTCAGCTGCAGTGTCATCTCTTATTTCTCCAGCTTTTTTAATATGACTGTAGAGAAATAATTTTGACCTCACCACGTGATACTAGGGGTACCCTAAACCTACAGTGTCCCACAGTGGTCCCTTACTGTATGCAAAACGCCAAATGTAAACCACAAATAGACTGACAAGGGCAATCACAGCTCCTTGTGAAAACATGCTACCTTGAGAACATGGAAAATGTCAGACACAACCCTAGGACCTGAACTGTGAGAGTGCAGTACACGTTTCTTTTTCTTCCAGCGTCTCTGAAACTTTTATAGCAAAAGACCCAACAAAATCATAGACTTGTCCATAAACATGACAGGGAAAGTGGTGTCCTAGTGCTACTTCCTGAGGATAGAACAGGGAGGGAGCAGTGAGAATCAAATACAGAATGCTGCCAAGAGAGAAGCAGAGCTGCTGGGTGGCAGGGCTCTGAAAAACAGATTTGTAGCTGTACCAGAGCCTTTCACGTAGCAGCATATCCCAGGGTACTGCTGCAGATGCTGTCATCACCAGAAACAAAGGAAGGATTCGTGTCCTTTTTTTGCTTACATGGAAGACTGTCAGTAAGATCCACACCTAGGCTTTCCTTTCAGACCTGCTAGCTTCCTGATACCTGAAAAGCACAAGGGCAGAATCAATCAGCACAGAATGTCTCATAGACACTGAAGGGACAAGGCAGCATGGGTTATTCTATGGGGAAAGGAGTGAGGAAGGTAACCTGTAGTGGAGTAGACCAATATTTATCTTTTAATAGAGTAACAACCAATACCATTCAAAGGTTAATTTTTCTCCTTCAAGGCTATTATTGCCCATGTATCTGTACTATTAAAAGAGTTATTAAAAGGGAACCATTAAGATCTAAGGCTTGTTTCCAATTATTAAACCAAATTCCAGATTACTTTCATATTTGAATATAATTCTATTTATTTGCAAATAAAATTTTTAACTAATTGTAGTTGCAGAAATTAAGACGTACTTATTTGAAAATATATTTGTTTTCTTCTGATAACTGTTGACTGTTTTTCCTTTCTTGACTTTTAGGTCTCCTTCTAGAGAAATACCACATTGGAGCAAGCAGTTAGATTTTGACAATTAAAAAATGGATTGCCATTTTTTCTTCTGAAAACAAGATAGGAACAAGCCCACTAGTCAGCAACAGTATCTCATTTTGACACTATTGCTAGTGACAAATACAGATTTTGGGCACAGCTTAATCAGGTAGGAAAGAAGCACCTTTTTCCCTTAAGAAATATTAATTCTTATACGGTGGTCAAAGCAATAAAGGAAGGCTTTTTGTGAAGTTAGACCAACCTTCAAGTTTTTGGACTTCCTAGATCATAAAAGGAAAGCAGGAAAGATTAACTTCAGAGGGTTATTAAAAGATCTAAGAAATCCTGCTGGCTAAGCTTCTATAGCACTATTAATAAAGATGCTTTTGTAGGTAAGATAGAGGAAAAAAAAAAAAAAGATTAAAAAGAGCAATGTACAAGGATCTAATGTATCCAATAAAAAAGGTGAAACTTATTCTCTGAATACTAACATATTAAAGGACACTTTCCTAATATTAGCAATGATTACACTAAATCTGATTTTCTAAGTGTTAGAAAGTGCCTGCTGGTTTATATTTAATTTTGATCTTAAAAGAATGTTTTGCTTTACTGTCAGATGCACAGTTCATAAAACTCTTTCCCAAGTTTCCCAATTTCTTTACCAGGTCTGGATAAATTTGGTTTGCTAATGTTTTAAGCATACACAAGATAAATCCTGAGCTGTGATTTTCAAATTAATCTAAATGTCAAGGCTCTCTGCTTGTTAGTCAGTGAGTGGAGTATTTTTAGTATTTTAGGTCCAATTTAACCTCTTCAGATGAGTACCTACAATTTTTTAATATTAAAAGGGTGAGTGATCAGAGCCCTATTTTTCTATAGGTTTTGCCAATGTCTTTGTCATCTCCCTTTGCTTGAAAGGAATCAGAACTGTCCCATGTTCTTTGAGCCGATAATTTTTGCTTCTCTGCTCATTTTCTTGATCTCCTACCAATAAGTTTTGTTAGGCTTTTTTGTTTGGTTGGTTGGTTTGGTTTTCTAAAGGCTAATCACCTTCAGCTTACAAAAAAACCCACACTTCAGTTGCAAGTTTTATTGTGTACCACTACAAAGAATCTAGAGAGAACTGACACAAATATGTTACATCTCCACAAAGGCTTTTTTTTCCCCTGCTCCATTTGTTTATGACTTGCAAGAATTCTTCTGCAACAAAGATCTTAAGGGACATAAATAAGACAGTGCTGAGTAAAAGGTAAAAAATACGACTCGGTGACAAGTTTCCCCAAACCAATAAGCACAGCAAAAAAGTAGCTGTAGAGTCAAACACCAAGGCCAAAAGTTATGCACATTTAATCACAAGCTTCTATTTACTGGAGACATCCCACATTTTACTACAAACACACACAGAGGCATTCAATTCACCTAAAATTGACCTTTTACTGCAGAAAATGACAGTTTGATTAACTCTGGCTGAATTGGTAAGTGCCTCGCTTACCAGCCTACAGCCAGTTTTAGCTCCCATCTCACTCTCTCCACTTTCAGTGGCTCTATTTTGTGACAGCAAACTTGGAGGCAAAAGCCTGGGCAGGCCAGCTCCTTCCTCGAGAGCAATACCTGCTGAATGACTGATGTCTGCCACCATCTTAGGGATGGAAAATAGAACTGCTAAGTGGAAAAAAGGAATGCCTCCCCCCTCCCAGTTCTGCCAGGGAGCCCATGGTACACCCAATTTAGGGCAGGGGTGCAAAGCCCGTTCTTTGTCAACTATTTCTCAGGCATCGAGGGTGCACTGTTACCACTGTGACAGTCAGGAAGCAGGTCGCTTTCTTCCTCTTGCAAGAGAGCCATCAAGAGCTTAGTACCAAGCCTATTTGACAAGTTTCACAAGTCTTTTTATCAGGAGGGTGTAACTTCCCCATGCTGTTGCAGTGATTTAAAGAAAAATAGCAAGTAAAAAATTACATTCTTACCTTTCTGAGTCTTGCCATTCAACATCTTTTCCAACAAGGTTCAGAAAGCCACCTCCCAGAGCAAGGTGTGGGTTGGGCTACTACAGAGAGGCACAGAGACCACATCATATGCCCTCCCTGAGGGGTCACATCCTGCAGCTCCAGGAAGGGCAGCTGGGACAGGGATAGTGGCCACCCCCAGATGCCACTGCAGGCCCCAGCCTGGCCAAGAGGGCAGCCCCTGGGCTGGGCTGGGCTCAGGCCTAGCACAGGAGGGCCTTGGGCCAGTTAGAGGCTGAAGGGCAGTCCCAGGCAGGGAGAGTCCTCAGTTGCCACTCTCCTCACAACACCTCTTGTAAAAGAAGGAGCTGACCCTGGACTTCAGCTAGCAGAGGGCAGCATGCTTGAAGCCCCAACACCAACCAAACAAGTCATAAAACACTTACTGTTCCCATTAGAAGGAGAAATACCAGTAGCCTGCTTGTCTGCCTTTCCTAATTTTACAGAAGAAATAAGTGCCTTTAGCAAAACACCTCTAATCCCAGCATGAATAACTAAGCTTGCTTCCCCCCCCCCAATAAAGAAATCAAACATTTTTACATAACTGCAGATCAGGGAGGAGAAATAAGAGGCATCTGGGATAGAGAAATCTTGCTTTTCTTCTAAAGCTGAAAAATAATTTTTGTTCAAAGATTTTGTTACAGTGTGCCTGGGAAAAAGCCACTAGGGGTTAGTCATCCCCAGAAGTGCTTAATTATTGTTGCTTCTGGTTTCAGAAGAGAGTCAGTAATGAACTGTCTGTATTTAGGCCATATACATGCTTGATATGGCATGGATGCACTGTAAAGGCCAATATCTCTAAACCAAATATGAGATATTTTACACTGAGACATGCCTCTGACTTATCAGAAGACAAGGAAAAAAGCTTTTCTTCTTATGGGAGAGTATATATAATAGTTACATGCAGGAGACATTATTAGGTCTAAAAAGATAAATCTGTTACCTCACAAGAAGTGAATTCACACATGTTAAAAAAAAATTGTGACTGTCCCAGCCCCAGGGTAATAAGTAAAAAGAGGAATGAGTTTTAGAGAAAAAAAAATTATCCTCCACTGGCCAAATCTACATGTCACTGATTATAAAAGGTCCACCAAACCAGGTGGCTGTCTAGTAGACAGACAAAGCATGTCATGTCACATGGGGTACAGTAAGAGGACCTCACAGATACCCTATTTCATCTCACAGGCTACATGGAAAGGTAGCATCAACAGGGAGGGAAAGGCAGTAGCAGCATCCATCAACCTAAAGTGAACAGGTTACCAAATTCAAATGTAGATCTGGCATTTCCTCCGGCTGGCACAAGAGCGTCCACTGATTCTCTGCCAACTGCCTCATATTTCTACAGCTCAGTTACAGGGATTTAGTAAAGACAGCATTAAAACAAACAGAAAACCACCCCCCCCAAAAAAAAAAAAAAAAAAAAAAACCCAAAAAAAAAAAAAAACCACAAAAACAAAAAAAACCACCAAAAAAAAAAAAACAA
>JANHGN010008830.1:24664-35292 GCA_024605025.1 Megaceryle maxima | reverse complement strand
AGGAGCTTCCATAATAAGAATGCACATTAACATCTTCGAGTTAAAGAAAAGAGTTTTCCCTCCAAATTCAGCTAATACAAGGTCACCCTCACTGGTCAGTGCCCCTTTGGCACAGATGGGCTCTGCACAAACCTTTTTATTTTTTTTTTTTTTTTTAACCATATTTTTTACTGTATTTACAGACACACCAATAAACCACCCAGACTTCTGTAAAAACAAAGCAGTTGAACTGTCAGGAGTCTACACAAATGCAACACTTGCACTCTAAAACACAGTACAGATTCAACAAAAATACAAAAACCTTGCTATTTAATGATTTAAATTTATTTAAATTATTACATGATTTTATTACTACTTTAATCACACAGTTCTTACAACGGCAGTTTTAGGATACACAGCACTGGCACCCGCTGTGCCAGAATGCCAAAGAAAGTAGATTCCAGTCCAATATTTCCTTTTGACTGAAGTGCAAAATGCATGAGCTGAATGTGAACGAACTAATTAGCCAAGCAGGTATCCACGAGCTGTGGGTAACTTCTCACCCCACAGGCCACCTAACAGCAGATACTTCACTACTTATAATGACCATCAACCCAGGAGCGTGACAGAAGCAACCAAATCACATTCGACCAACGAAATACGAAGATCTTTTCAGAGATGTTCTTACAGTTGGTTATTAATACTGAAGTGGAAGTTGACACTTAAAATATTTTGAAGAAGTACCCTCACTTTTGCGCTGAAATCACTGGAGGTATGATTATGGCTCACAAATCCTTTTGGACTAAATGCCCTCCATCAAAGCATCTTAAAGGTACATTAAAAATTGAAGGGGCATAAACAACTCCGGCAGCTTGGAGCTTGAGTTGGTATCTTTGCAGTGATCTCTGGAATTCATAAACATCCACACTCAGGCTAGTTTGCATGGGAATACAAGCAACTAATTATTATCTTTCACTGAAGGGCACTTATGGTGTGCTCTACAGGTATCACCACTGCTTTTTTGCTTAATGTATTGCCTCTTGAAGTCTTTCAATGTAACAACTTGCTGATACACTCTAAAGCTTTTCTAGTGTTACCAAACTGCTTTATATTCAAAGAGAACTTCTGAAAGATGTTGCTAAGAAGGAAGCAGTAGTTACAAAACTGTACGTGACTTGCAAATAGTAATTTCATATTGTTCACCAAGACATATTAACTTGTTACTCGGACAGAGACAGTTTTTTAACAAAAATATCGATGCTTTATAAAGCCAAAAATAAATGCAAGTCAGCATCTTTTTATGGAAACTATTTGATTTTGCAATATTACTGGAACTTCTACCTTAATGACTAATTAAAAACCAATATTAACTTACAGTTTATCAGCTATGTCTTTTTGCATCAATGGCATTAAACAAGCAAGTCTTTTGGGACAGGGTGGGGGAATGTTGAAAGACACAGTCTGCTTGCTATTTTCCATTAAAAAACCAAACTGTAGTACTAAATATATTATAGTTCTAGAATATACTGTAGTCAAAACTACAGTAGTAAATATTTCTATTGGTTGTATGACAAATAGCTTTTCTCTGATGTATGACTAAAGCTATGAAGTACTGAATCCAGATTACTCCTGCCAACAGTCAAACCTACAAAGAAAAGGGAGAAAACACGACATGGTAGTTTTAGGGAGCGAAAGATGTCTCTAAAATCTGCTCCACAAGAACTGACCCAGTGGCTGAAGTGTAACACACCTTCACTGCATTGTCTTGTACCACCTTGTTCTCGCTGCTGCTTTTGTGTTATTCTTCTAGAGCTGAAAAATCCCTAATGCCCCAAGTCAGTTTAAAGTGAACTTCATATTGATTAAACAGCCTAGGGAAGATGGGGTAAGAGTCTGAGTGAACAGTAACTTCAGGCTCCTTCACCCCTAAGCACTGAACACCAAGAGGTTCCAAAACCTGTGGAAACAAGGACAATTTAAACCTGCAAAAACATTCTGTCATGGCTACAGCCAACAAAAGACAGGAAGGTTATTATTAGACTGTTATTCAGAGACTGTAGAGACAGTTTTAAAGCAGGTAAAGTATTCGAACTAGAAGAAAGTTAAGGTCACTTACCCATCTATGATAAGAGGAAAAAAAAAAAAAATTAAAAGCTTCTTGACCACCAAAAGTCAATCAACCTTGAAGTAAGAGAGCAAATGTTACCTCTACAACATGACAGGGGAGAGACAACCACCCACCAGCACAGCTCTTACAGCACCTCTGCGTGTCCACCTCCAAATTCTTTCATTTTGATTTTTGTCTAGTTGTCAGTGAGTTTTGAGGTGCATTAGCCATAAACTTTGGAGAAGAGAATCTCGGACCTGACTTTGGTTCACAGAACACTGCTGAGTCTTTTTGCTAAACTTAGCCATTCCAAAAAGACTAAGAATCCTGTTAAAATGATCAAGGCTGGATTTAGGTACACTTTGGGCAATCCTCTGGGGTCTTACCATTTTACTTCAAAGCAGAATTTGACCCACTAAGCCTAACTCAGTATTCTCCACCCAGAACTGTAAACATTACTTTCATTTCTTTATGTAGGTGATAGGTATGATTGGTAAGGAGTAGTTTCAATATTACAAGTAATGAGGCAGCACAAATTCTAGAAAATGAAAACTTCCTGGGCACAACTAACAGCCTCTTCAAACACTATTTGTCATGTTTTCTTATTAACTATTTCCTCACTAAATGACTTAATTTAGAGTCACAGATATGCCAGGCTGCTAAATAAAACGGCAATGCAAAGACTGAAGATATTTTACACATCGTTTACAGCTAATGAATTTTGAAAGTTGAAAGAAAACATTGAAAAGTTAGTTAACAACAGTAGTGAGATTCTGTAAATAGATACAACTCTTCAAAAGAAAATTGGTCGCTACATGGAGCTTTAAAGCTGGTCTTTCAAGTTAGGGCTAAACCAAACCTTTATTTAGAGAAACAAAACTAATTAAAAAACAGTGCTAAAAGAGACAAGAGCAAAAACTATTTTAATCATTCCCAAAATACCCTTTATTTGGTACAAGAATCTCTACAGCTTCCAATGGCACTACCAGCCCTACTTATTTAGGTTGCATTTCCATCACTTAACTGTATGTTCTTTGCTCTTCTCAGTGACATCCAGTGATAGGATAAGGGTCAATGGGTGCAAGCTGGAACATAGGAGGTTCCATATAAACATGAAGAGAAACTTTTTCAAGGTGAGGTTGACAGACACTGGAACAGGCTTTCCCAGGGACATTGTGGAGTCTCCTTCTCTGGAGGCATTCCAAACCCACCTGGACACATTCCTGTGTGACCCTGCTCTGGCAGGGGGGTTGGACTAGATGATCTTTCAAGGTGCCTTCCAACCCCTAACATTCTGTGAATCTTAGGAGAGCCCCATCTTCTCTATGGGAAAATCTCTGAGTGACACCAGTATCAGACAGACGAGTGGCTCCTATTCAACCTGGCATCAGCCACAACTACGAAGCTATGCACAAAATTACACCAAAACACCGTTTCTCTTTCCTTTCAAACACCACAAGAAAGCTCAAAATGTAATGAGTAGCTTAATCGAGCTAGCAGAGATAAAACACCAAAGTCAGAAGAAAGCTTTAGCAACCAAGATAAACATTTCCCAAAGACGCCCGCTATGTAATTACATCCCTGCCATATGCAAATCCGGTGTCACCGCATCCGCGCCGCTGCCAGGACCCACAATACCTAAACCAACTTGGAATAGGTATGTTTAGCATATCTGTCAAACAACATACCTTCCGTTTCACGTCTGAAAACCTATCCTTTGATTTGCTGAAATTGCAAATATAATAAAAAAGCCGAAATCCTTACAAAGAAATGATAATAGCTAATGGCTTTGATACCTGTGGCAATACAACTAAACCCAAGCAATTCAAAGAAACAACTAATTCAGTTTAAAGTTATGGAGTTATGAGTGCAGGGGATTTTTTGTGGTCTTTCACTTATCTGCAAGGCTCTTTCATCCACTTTTTTGTAAAGAAGTGTAAGTAGCCATTCTGAATTGATTATTACAACTGTAGGATGAGTGACACTTGACTGTAAAATGAAGTCAGTCTCCTTTGTTTTCAGTTTCAAAGAAGGAACACAGAAAGTACTACTCTCCCTCCATGCTCCTCTTCTAGTCATAGAAAAGATAATTACAGATTGGGGTTTGCATTCACTGTCTTGGACCTCACCCTCCCTCCACAATTACTAAATACATAGGAACAATTAATCTGGTAGTTTCGGTAAAACTGTTCAACTGTCTGGACAGCACAAGTTGAACATAAAGTTCTGTTTTACTAAAATTAGGTCATATTCCTGCACACAAGATGTCTGCAGGATTTGGTCCAAGTCACCTGTAGTCTATATTCTTCCAATGCATTAGATGTTACCAAAATAACATATGGCTCTTCTTTCCTGCAGCAATTCAAGTTCAAGAAATTCAAGGATACAGGCATTCTTTTTTTTTTTTTTTCTCCCCCCTAAAATTGATGTTTGGATCCCAGAAATTCATCTTCTGCCATAAAACATTTGGTGTTTCAACTTGTTCAGAGAATCCAGTAGCTTTCAGAGATCGAAGGGCCATTCCTACTGTCAAACCCATTAAGTTTTGCAATGATAACTTCATTTTCATTATAGATTCACAAAAGATAGAGAAATACATAACTCTTTTAGCTGCCAGTAACCTTACAGAATAAAAACATGCAACAGCAAACAATAAGTTTTTCCTAACCATAGGCCACACAATTAGCTTTTGTTAAATGAATGGTACGGTCACACATTTTTAAGACTATAACTAAATTGCCAAAAAAATTATAACATGACAAAACAAAGTATCTCTGCATGAAGTTGAAGAAAAAAAAACCCTAACTTCTTTCAGTACAGAAGATAAAAGCATATTTTAAGTCATTATTTCCTCTTTAGGCTTCCCCCCTAGGTGCAGGGAGGGGTTTTAGTTTCCATTCTAAGCTGAGACGAACCAGTTGGCCTAGAGATCTCCTTCAATGCTGCAAAGCTAGCACACTGCATATCCAGGTTTTATTTCCAAAAACTTCTACACCCCAGGTTAAGTCGGGAGTCAAGGAGTTCTGCACAGGCTATTTATGTCCACTGTCAAAACTGACACTACTTCAGTTTTTCACTCTAAATAAATTATATTTCACTTAAATAAATTATAGCAATAGGTGAATCAGTGATTCAGGTAAGTACATGGTACCTAGAAAGCTTCCTAGTGAATCCTTTGACCTCATTAAAATCTGGCTATTTGCTGTAAGCAAGGCCACTGTTGGAAGCTTTCATTTTCAGCTCCTGCTTCACAAACAAAAAGGCAGATCAAGAGAGACTACTGCTTCCTGTAGATTTGCACCTCTATCTGTTACAGGGTCTCTAAGCCAGTACAAGTTACATATCCCTTAAGTGAAAGGATGTGTGTATATATATATTTATATAAAAAAAATCCATATCTGGAATATTTTGAACCCATCTTAAATGGGATTTCTAAATTGCTTGTAACTGTACCCCATACACATCTAAGACATGCTTAGAATTGCCCTGCTATAGGGAAATTCATGAAAAAAAGATTGATTTTTCATGCTATATACAAAAAATTAAAACACAACGCTTACAACAACAAAAAACAAACAAAAAAAAAAGGAGACAGAAAATTGGTATTTTAAGATTTACTTCTGCAGAAGCTACTCTGGCTACACCAGGGTCCTACCAAGCATGTTGGCTCAGATGAACTGGCAGGATCCAGCCAGTACGTACCTATGCAGCTGTTGTTTCCTAGCAAACACCTGAGTAACTACTCAAAAAAAAAACCAAAAAACAAAAAAACCCCACAACTAAAAGAGAACATACTGTTGCAAAATATGCTGAAACAATGAGTTAGTGAGATTACATACTAGAAATCACTTAAAAATAATTATTAACTGTTTACCAGAATCCTGTGAAATTGCCAGTAGATAATATTCAAATGCAAGTTGTCAGGGAAAGACAAAAAAAAAAAAAAAAAAAAAGAGACAGAAAAAGAACATGTCAGCCTGTGTATAAACATCACCAAGTACATACAAAGTACCAATTCATGTGCTTTTCTTCTGCATGGGAAAAGCCCCTGCTACACCTCTCTGACAAACACAGCAATCTTCCCCCACACCTCAGCCAGCTCAGACCTGAGCGCAGTGTGACATTTGCTTCACACGCTTTCGGTCCGTGCTTTGCAGGCGTGTGGTAAAGTCCTTCATAAAGATGATGTGAATTACAGGTATGCTGATGGAAGTGCTACAAGGGGTCTAGTTTCAGTCTCTGAAGTAGCTTCACGGCCCTAACCACATGATTCAAAAAAAAACTGCTGGGTGTGCTGCTACCACTTGAAGGCAGGATATCATTTTGCTTTGCACTAAGACAATGCTGAAGAAGCATGGAAGAAGCATGGAATCCTTTGAGCTGGAAGACACCTTTAAAGGTCATCTTGTCCAATCCCCCAACGCTGAACAGGGACATCTGCAATTACCTCATGTTGCTCAGAGCCCCATCCCGGCTGACCTGAAACATTCCCAGGGATAGGGCACTGACCACCTCTCTGGGCAACCTGGGGCAGCATCTCACCACCCTCAGTGCAAAAAATTCCTCCTATCTAATCTGAACCTCCTCTCTTTTAGTTTAAAACCATCACCCTTGTCCTGTCACACAGTTTGACAGGCCCCTTGAAGTCTTGAAAGGCCCCAAGAAGGTCTCCCCAGAGCTCTCTCTTCTCCAGGCTGGACAACCCCCAGCTCTCCCAGCCTGGCTCCCAGCAGAGGGGTTCCAGCCCTCCCAGCATTGCTGGGGCCCCGCTCCACCAGGTCACTGTCTCTGCTGTGCTGAGGACTCCAGAGCTGCCCCAGCACTGCAGGGGGGTCTGCCCAGAGCCCTGGGAGCAGAGGGGCAGGATCCCCCCCTCCCCTGCTGCCCATACTGCTGGGGGTGCAGCCCAGGGTGTCAGTGACTGCTGGGCTGCCAGCGCACAGGGCCAGTTCCTGTCCAGCTTTTCATCCAGTAGTATCCCCAAATCCTTCTCCACAGGGCTGCTCTCAGTCCCTTCATCATTCGTAGACACCTACTAACACCAAGAACTCTGTAGTCATTCAGCTGGGCACAAAATGCAATCAAGTCTCCTTTTCTTTACAGCCAGTTAGTGCCACCACGTAACCAAGACAGAAGAAGAAAGGTAGTGCCCAGATTGCATATACTGAAGCTGTCATTACAGAGTTCTTGCTCTCTGCTCACACAAAAATCACATGGAGAGGTAAGAAAAGTTGTTTAACTTGATCCATTAATCACCTTCTGAAAGGCAGCACCTTCAAAAACAGTTCAAGTATCATCCCTCAAAGTGTAGGATGAAGCTGAACTAAGGAATTTGCTGTGGAGTCAATGATGATCTGCACAGACACAGTGACCCACAAAGAGAGACAATATTTTGCAAGAGCAGGGAGTCCAGGACCCTGACTCTCCACTGAATTACTGCCCATAAGCCAGTCAACTCCTGTGTCTTGTGTCTTCTGCCTGTCCACCTCCCCATCTCTGGAGTCATTCAAGGTCAGGCTTGATAGGTGTCTGAGCAACCTGCCCTAGGTAGAGATGTCCCAGCTTGTGTAGGGAGGTTGGGCCAAGTGACCTCTAGAGGTCCCATCCAGCCTAGAACACACTACGATTCTATATTTAGCAGAAGTTTTATTACCTGCACCCAAAACTGGGAGCAGTAAAATACAAGTCTGTGCTGCTTTAGATGTCTTCAATAAAGCAGTTTTGGAAACTTGTCTGTGGATCTCAGCAGTGAGCAGCACTTTTTCCCCCATCAGTTCTATCTGCTTCAGTCCCTTGGACTGATGACAAAGTGCAATTATCCCAGTTGTAACAACGTTCTTAAGTCTGAATAGAGCTGAGGGGAGAAAAGAAACAAGGATATGAGCTCATCTGGTCTACTTCCCCATTGGTTTTGGATAAGAAGCTTCATCAAAATACTACCCAGTACTACATCACCCAAATACTTATCCCAAATACTTTCCCTGCTCTAGTAATGTCTGCAAAAAGACTACACTTGAGCTAAAGGCAAAAGACAGGAGAGTCCACAATCACCTATGCCCACTGATCATCAAGAGTAAGTAGGTTTGTTTACTCCACACTTGATCAAATCCCATAGTGGAGGAGCCAGGTGAGCATTGTCTCTTCTTCCCCAAGACCCTATCAACCTGACCTGCCATTAAAGGTCCTCTCTACAGGAGACAGCCACCAGTATAATTCTAAGCATGTCAAGAAAAGACCCCACCAGAATTCAAGGCAAGGTACTAATGTCAGTCTTGCAGTGCTGTGCAAGTTAATGCCTAAGATTCTACACATTTGTCTACTTCGTGGTCTCTTCTGGACGTGCAAAGACTGCACCAGCCCTTTTGCCATGGCATTGTAGTCACACAGTCACAGAATGGTTAAGGGTAGGAAGAGACCTCTGGAGATCAACTCATCCAACCCCCCTGCTAAAGCAGAGTCCCTCAGAGCAGGCTGTCCAGGATTGCATCCAGGAAGGTTTTGAATCTCTTCAGAGATGACGACTCAACAACCTCTCTGGGCAGCCACAGATAATCACTGCTCCTAGCCCTCTCCTAAGTCACAGAATCAGAGGATGGATGAGGTTGAAGGGGACTTCCAGAGACTGACTAGTCCAGACCTTCTGCTCAAACCAGGGTCAACCACTACAGGTTCCCCTGGACCACGCTGAGTACCAAGTATCTCCATAGATGGAAACTCTATGGGTAGCTTGATCCAATGTTTGGCCACTCACAATGAAAGAACTTTTTTCTGTGTTTAAACAGAATTTCCTGTATTTCAGTCAGTGCCCCTGACCCTACTCACTGAGGCCAAACTCCCTCAGCTCTCCCTGCCTCTCCTTGTATCATGCCCATAGTCTCAAAATGGGGTTCCCAACTTAAGTTTTCTGTACTAACTACAGTTTTGCTGTATTTTGTTGACTGAACTACATGACTGACTGTAGACCTATTTGCCCAGTATTCTTTGCATCATCTGAAAAACTAAATCAGCAAAAATTAAATTACCAGCAAAACTGCTGATTAAGTGTAACTGGGCCACAAACACATGGGAGACCCACTAGATGTGGTCTCTCTCATCCCATTAAAAGTTATACTTTAAGCAACAGGACATTTTTAATCTTTTCTGTGTCTCAGCTAGGTATAATCCAAGTTTTTATATCAAAATATTGTGTTGCAATGATTTAGTTCTTTAAAAGATATTAGTTTCCTAGAGCAATATAGGCCAGAAACACAATCCTATTAAAACAAACACATCAGCTTTGTCTCACAAAGCCTTCTAACACAAAATCATAGGGACTAGCATTAATTTTATTTTATTTTAGCTTTTAAGCCTTCACTGATGGAAGTCCAAGTTAACTTTTATTTTGTCCTGGGCTAAATCCACCACAACATCCCTTTTGAATATAGAAACTTCTTGGAAGTCTTCCAGTACTTTGAAATAAACACATTTACAAGAGATGCAACAATTAACATGAGTGGTTCTAGAAGCTCCAGAGACAGCTCTCAAGTCCCTATGATATGATGTCCAGATCTGTTTATATAATTTTTTATTATTTAATAGTTTAATTTCAGAAATCACTCCTTTACCATATCTTTAGCAATGTGGGTGTGAGCTCTCTACTGCAAACAAAAATTATATGGGAAAGGAGAAAACACTATCATAGTGTAAAAAGCAAAAATTACCTTAAAAAAAAAAAAGGAAAAAATATATTAAATCAGTACAAGTCTATGCTTAATGATGTCAGAGCTGACTTTTTATGACCATTTCACCCCATAGATGGTTGCCTTGGAGCCAGGACTAGCTGCATTAGACATAAAAATCAGAAGGTTGTGATGTTTATTTACCTAAAACTTGGTATCTGTCCACTCTGATTGCAATCTAGATTACATGTTTCTGCTTATTTCTCCAAATAACAAGGTTTAATATTTTTCTTACTTTGCTGTTGAGGATCTTAAGTTCTTCCTTGAAGACCAATGAGCTCAGAGAGTTTCTAATCCAGGCTTTTGAAGAGACAGGGTAGAAACAGGCTGAGAGGATATTTTCTAAAATATAAATTCAAAAGTCTGAGGTCTTTTACTATTGAATACTAAGGGAACTAGTTGAAATAGCTCCCAAATCACCTGCAATTATCTTTGAAAGGTCACGGAAGTCAGAAAGGCTCCCAAAAAACTTGAAGTGCTAGCACAAAACTTACTCCAAAAGAGAAGTAAATGGAGAAACAACAAATACAGACACCAATAATCCTTCTTTCTATAGCAACAGGCTACCAAAACAAGTAATTAAATGATCTGCGTACACAGATACAGGACTGGCCAGTCAAGATTTGTCAGAGGGGAAAAAGAGCCACATTAAACTAATCTTAATTTTCCCACTTCTGGGAATAAAGAGCTTGAACTCTAGGACAGAAGTTTAACAATTAATTCCAAATGCTGTTCTCTTGGGGGTTTTTGGGGCCACTGCTTCTGGAGTCCTCAACAGAAGCGTCTGCTGAGGAGAGCAGCAGGACCCACTGCTCAGCACCCCA
>JANHGN010008830.1:0-21291 GCA_024605025.1 Megaceryle maxima | reverse complement strand
TCAGGCTTCTCTTCTCCAGGCTAAAGAGCCCCAGGGCTCTCAGCCTTTCCTCATAAGAGAGATGTTCCAGTCCCTTCCTCAGCATCGTAGCCTCTGTTGGACACTCTCTACTGTTTCCCCGTCCCTCCTGAACTGGGGAGACCAGAACTGGACACAATACTCCAGATCTGGTCTCAGTCGTGGAGAGTAGAGGGGGAGGAGAACCTCCCTCGACCTACTGGACACACTTTTCTTTATGCACCCCAGGAGACCATTGGCCTTTTCAGTGACAAGGGCACATTGCTGTTCCATGAAGAACTTAGAACAGCACTGCAGCAGTAAAAAAAAAAAAAAAAAAAAATTAAAGAAAGAAAGAAACAAGCCCACAACAAAACAACAGCAGTGAGGAGACATCAACGCACATCATGCTGAAGTGCCTCAATATCTTCTGGCCAGAAAACACCCGTGCTCTAATTCTGCATCTGACTTCAAGTATCTCTATGACCTCAGGCCCACGATGCTTCTTCCCATCTCAGAGCACATGATGCAACCATTCCTGCATGACTTCCCTGCTTTATGGACATACCTGCGAAAAGTTCTCAAAACTCTGAGGCCAAGAAGAGACAGCAGAAGTGCAATCAGAAATCTGACAGTACAAGCAGCTTGATACCTATTCCTTTTGTCTGTGTTTCCAGTGTTTTCTTCCCTCTGCTATGAATTTATTGGTTTTCTTGCAGGTGGGGAATACAGGGGCTTGTAAAAAGTAGTCTGGTTTTAGAATTAATCTGAAAAAAGGTAACAGAATAGCATGATAAAGTAAGGCTGGTAAAGAGCCAGACTTAAGAGACAGAAGCATGCTGCTGTTTTACTAAGGTGCTGTGAGAATTAATAAACCAGATAATTTTGTAAAGCAAATTATACAGTAAATGTGTAAATTGTCTAATACATAGAGGTGGAAAAAAACCCCACAGCATTCCCTTGAAATACTTCTAATGCCTTCAACTGCCAATAGAAAACATAAATGACATACACCACAACTCACTAAGAAGTCTCACACTGGGAAGCACTGACTTGAACTAAATGATGCAAGATTTTACTCGATGGAAGGAAAAATGGAGTTAGAAGCAGTACAAGGTGATGAACTGACCATTTCCTATCAGTAGAACTTGTGTGCTTGTTCTACAGGGGTAGCTCAAGCGGCAACTTTGAGGAGTTTTCCTTGACACCACCCTCTGCCTAATACAAAAATCATGACAGTTTTATTCTCCACTTATAAATAAAGAAATATCCGTTTGGGTGACATCTTAAGAGGCAGAAAGTTCACACTCCATCCCAGGAACATTCTACCCTCTGGTAGTGCTGCTACATTTTATCATCATACAATTCAGACAGAATTACACACCTATTTGCACAGTTTGGGAAAAAAAACCCACCAAACAAACAGGGGAAAAAAAGAAAAACAATGAACACAACCAACCAACAAAACCCATCCCCCTTCATCCCCAAATATGGCCCAAAGCTGTTATAAAGCAACTTATTTTTAGAAAAAGCACTTATGCAGATACTTAATTTTAATTAATAGTCTCACTGACTTCAACATTTGCACAGCAAGACAACTCCACGCTTCAATTAAAGCATGCACATAAATGCTTTGCTGATTCATGGCCAAAAGCATGACAGGAACATCATTATATAAAATTATCCTAAAATTTAAAGAAAATAGAACACAACAGCAAGTTCACCCTCAAACAGAGCATTGGAAAACCTGTAAAACTCACAGCTTGAGTAGAAGTTACAGGTGGATGAATATATGAATACTAGGGCGAAGATATAGTCAAAGAAATTATTTCACAGTGGGCAAAAGAACTTTAGGGAAATATTTTAACCAGGTGGAGACTACATGAGTTCCAGCTCTCCATCCTTGGCATTTACTGTCTGCCAAAATTGGGTTTTCAAGTATTGAGAATTCTTGTAGTACAGTAGAGGCTGCTGCACCCTTACTTTTGATGTCTTGCTCTTGTTTCCCATTCTTCACGTAGCAAAAAAGCTCATTTCTTTCAATAAACAACGTTACATCCAGCTCACTTCCACCAGAGAACATACTGGACATCTTCAGCAGATGTTCACTCCTGAATGATCAGAGCTATGATGTTGCCTACCACAACGTACCTATAACAAAGCTAATTTTTAAATGACACAAGAAGCACTAATGACATCTTCATTACCTGTGTAATATCACAAACTCTAAGCTTTAACTTTGTGATAGAATCCTTAAAGGTAGTCAGAGTACTTTGTTATAATACCCTCTAGTCCTATTTAGAAGCAAAATCATGGCACTTGATGGCCTGTGGCTCACTAGGAGATGATGAATTTAGGAATTTAAGCATTAAAGGAAAAAAAAGAAAGTTCACTCCAGGACAGATACCCCCCACACTTTTATTGAGGCATCAAGAAAATTACAGCCAATAGCAAAACTGAGTCAAACATATAGATCTGAAAGTAGTAGCCACCAAAAAGTTAAACTGCTTAAAGAAATGTTAAAGATGAGAAACAGCCTCCCAAATAACCTGCTTCCTTTCTCCTTCACTAGTTGCTGTGCAATGAATCTGGCTGCTGGGCGATGGGGTGGGCAGAAGCCAAAGGAGCTTGCTGCTACTTAAGTGTGTTCACCTCTTTGTGATGGTCCTTTGGGTGCGAGTCCCAGCGTGAGCCTCCCACCAGCCCCAGAATAACCACCTCAGCACAATACATGCTTCAGGAAACCATTGAACTAAAAATTCTTCCACTCACACAACCTGCAGCAGTAATATTCATCAAATGAGGCTTAGGATCACAAAGCCGTGCTACAACACAAGCAATGAAGAGAGACCAAGTGGCCTCTTCATCGCCTAAAGCGGCAGGCACAGGACAGTGCAGATGACAAGATAGCTCAAGCAACAAGCAGATACAAAAAATACAGGTAGAAAGTGAACATCTAAGCAGTTTTCTACAGGATCAATTTAGACCCAGCCTTGCCCAGCTGTCCTGCATCCAAAAGGCAGCACACACAACCTAAAATAAAGCCAAATCAAACCTAACTTGGCTCTGCAAAGCAACCAGCTTGTTCATTTCTCCAACCATTTCACACCTAATTTACAGAGTACATTATCCATCCACGTGTCACCGCAGTCTAACCTGAGAAGCAACTAGAATCCAAATCAGTTAATTGATTAGTTCGTAGGTGAAATGCAGAAAGCAAACGTAACATGCCGCAAGACTTTCTGAAGATGCATTATTTTTATTCCTACTCCATTAAGTAGTACAGGGCCTCTAAAGGATTAACCAAAGAGGCTATCAAGAAATAACACAGAAGAGGAATGCTGCTTCTTGGTGAAGATGCTAACACACAAGAAGCACAGAAACCTTTTTGGTAGTAAAGAGTCAAGCCAGGATGTTCACAGAACCAGAGATGCACACGATCTTATCCAGTTGATGCCAAAGCTGGGTTTATTTGTTTGGTTGTGTGTTGTTTGGGTTGTTTTTGGTTTTTGTTGTTGGGGTTTTTTTGAGACAGCATTTTGGTAATTCTTCCCCAAATCACAGACTCACTCTTGATACTCTTCAATTAACAATATAACAATAGGGATTACTCTCCCAAAACGGACAACACTTCTTTTTCCACACCACGGTTTAGTAAAGAATAGAAAAGCTTCCCTAAACATCCAGGACAGAAAACATTCCCCTTAAAATTAATACCAATTAACTTGAGAATTGTTCAACAAGTATATGTGTGCACATAAGGATTATTTCCACAATCTTTACTTGCTAAGTAGGACACAGTGATTCATTTACAATTGTTATTCCTGAGAGAAAAAACTCCGGCACTGAAGACAAGCTCAGGAAGGGCAGGAGTAAATACATTTCTAAACAAACAAATTGATGCTTTTTAACAGGACCGGACAAAACATTCCTTAAAGTTGCATTTACAAGCCAAAGCTGACCTCAGGCACCAAATTCAGTATGTATGAGATAACCTACGTGGATTCTGACCTTAATACTACTACAGGGGCGAATTCTGCACGAGGAAGACGTGCTCTCGAACAAATGTTTTCCAATGTATTAGGCACACAGAAGCATTTTTCTGCATCAAGAACCACAAGTCACATTCCTTAAACTGTTTCTTTTCTTGACCAAATACGCTGTGGACAACCTAGAGTGGATGCCCCTCGGTGCTCCTCTTTGAGGTTCTCATCTACAGTTTCCACTAACAATGAAAATATGTGGATTTCCCCCCCTCAAAAATCAGTCACATTTAGGATCGGCTTTCCTAAGCTCATGTGCCAAATAAATAGCCAAAGTCATTAGAGACTTTCAACACTGACAGCAGCTCTGATAGAGATTTTTATTGACTTTAAATCAAGTGCAGATCCAGAGACCAGAGTAATGCAGAAGCAGGGAGAGCAGAGGACGACAAGCAGCCAGAATGGCTGTATAAGATGCATGAAAATCCGGTAACAAAACTAGTGACTGGTCTAATTTAAGCGACAAATGGAAAGAAAAAGTAGTCACCCCAATTTAGCAGGCCTTCCCAGAACTGTTTATGTGTAAAAGGCTGGCAAAATGAAATCTATTTGACTGTGTATCCCAACACCACTCTTTGAGGTGTGGTACTTCCCTTGCAGCCCTGACAGGCCTGCAGGCCCTCTCTCAAGAGCAGGCAACATTAACCTCACAACCCCAGGCAAAACCCCTGTCCCAACAGACATCAACCTAACAGACAAATGTACACTCATATGGACCACAGTCCATATGTTCTCACCACGGACAGACTCTTGGGTCTTTTCACCCATTCAGGAGCTAAAATAGGCAAAGGCAGGAGAGCTGGACCACAAAAATATACAACATTTTCAACCTCTTCACAATGTTCTGCATTTTCTGTAGCAGCTCTACTAAATTCTTACCACATCTCAAGTCATCAGTTTTATCAAGATCTACTGGAAAAAGTCCAGTAGAGGCAATGAAAATGCTAATGGAACTGGAGCATCTCTGTGACAAGGCAAGGCTGACACACCTGGGGCTGTTTAGCCTGGAGAAGACAGAGAACAACTTAATGCTGATCAAAAGCTAAATGTCAGGGGTCAATAGGATGGGGCCAGAATCCTTTCAGTGGTGCCCAGAAATAGGACAAGGGGCAATGCACACAAACTGGAACCCAGGAGGTTCAATCTGAACATGAGCAAAAACTTTCCTGTTAGGGTGTCTGTCAGAGCCTGGACCAAGCTGTCCAGAGAGGTGTGGTGTGTCCTCCTCTGGAGAGATTGCAAAGCACCTGAACATGCTCCTAGGCCCACTGCTGTGTGACCCCACTTTAGCAAGGAGGGTGGACTAGATGATCTCCAGAGGTCCCTTCCAACCCCTACCATGTTGTGATCTTTGTGTGACCCCTGCCCATCTGACCAACCATATCCCTTCAACCGATCTTAAAATTATTTTAAACACTTAATGACAGTGCCTCTGGATACCGGGAAACACTCCTGAGGCTTTCTTTGGGAAAACCCTGTGTTAACAGAGGCAACAGGCTCTACCAACTTTCAACTTGTATAACAACTCTCCAACAGCCCAAAGTCCCAACCCCACATCCCAAGACCCAAACTCTAAACCATCTCCCTGAGCATAATGAAATGCACCAAATATTGAAGACTGGACACATTTAATTCTTTGTACTCCACAGAATAATGAAGAGGCTTGAAACAGAAAATTGGCTTAAGCTGATGTTACACAATTGGGTGGGCAGAACACTTTTGTCCAAAGGAAGCATTTACATATCTAATATATTTTAAATAGGTTTATATTGACGTAAAGCTAGAATTTTAAATAGATTATTATTGCAGTAAAAAGCATGCTTTCTATCAGAGCAATTAGATCACCAGATGTAAACCCCCCCCCCCCCCGATTGCCCATGAAGAACGTGATGGTTTATCTTTCTACCTCAAATTCTTCAAGCTGTAGAGCTTTAGACCCCCACAATAAATGAAAGAAAATTCAGGATGCACTGGCCTAATACTGTCTTTACAGTTAAATACAATACTGGCAAATACTTACCAGGTTACACATGCTAAGCAGTTCAAGTGATAAGCATAATGATGAATGTGTAATCTAATGCCCATTCATTTTGATTTATATGAACCATCACACACATCTCATGTATCCATTTTAAGTCAATGGGTAGGATCCCTTTTGTTCCTGACCTGAATCAGTGTTCAGTTTAAATTTAGGCTTTTTTTGTTTCATTTTATTTTAATTTTTTTTTACATTAAACAGAATCGGTCTTTGCACATAGTTAAAGATGCCTGAGGCCTCACAGTCCTTTGCAATCTCAGCAACTGGCCCCATCATTCCCTGTGATAGTCCTGCTGGGGAAAAAAATAAAAATAAAAATAAGATCAACCAAATCTCCCCCTGCCCTTCCAGCTGTGGGAGAAAGAGATCAGCCTATTCTTTACTTCAGAAGAAAAGGCCCTGAAAAGGTCAACCTTTCATAGGAAATACAGATCATTAACACTGAATACAGAACTACTTAGATTCTTTCTTATTGTTTGTCTAACTGGGATTCTATTTTACCTATCTCAGGATGCTCTACTTAGTGTATATATATATAAATATATATATATAACACACCCTTCCCAATAACTTGTTTCTGAACCTAATTTATAATAGAACACTTGCTTGCTGAATCAGAAAGAAGCCACCCAACAATTGGTCATTGCTCTCAAAGTATCACGCTCATGAAACAAACTGCAATTCATTAAAAAGGCTTCACTGTAGTTTGCCCTGAGTGAAAAAAAACCCACGCTAAACCACACAGCAAGTATGAGAAAACATAAGTGCAAAGTGCCAGCTGTCTAACTGGTGTTATTTATCTTTACCACAAGCCACAGTTATGCTAGATGTGCCATGGAGAGAGACAGTCTTCTCCTCAAGACTATGAATTCTCTTCCAGAACAAAGAATCGAGACCAAAACCTCATATTGCAGCAATGAGGCCTATGCAGTTTCCATGCAATGCTCAAGAAACACGTCTGCTCTAGGGTTTGGTCTACACCAACCTAGGCAAGAACCCACCATATCACCCTTACTTCAAACATACCTGACATACAGAAAGAACTGATTAGTTACATTAGCCCTCACTGCAAGATAGTAATATCGACAGATAAAAGCCCAATACATTATTTGGGGGAAGGAGAAGAGGTGTGGATTGTAACTGTCTTGAGTGAGGTAAGTCACATCACATTATTCCACCTGATGCTTCACCTCCAGGGGCTACAAAATAAAGCCTGGCCCAGGTCTGTAAGTCCCAGTCTGTAGAAGCCCCTGCAAATAATAATAATGACTAATAAAAAAACCCCCAAAACTATCAGCCTTTAAAAGTTTACATAAAGCTTCCAAAAGTTACTAAAGCACAGTCTTTTTACTTAAATTCCTGAAGGATCTAAAGGTATTACCCCCACACACACACACTCAAAATGCATTCAAATAAAATTTGTGGCAAATTTTTTGAGACTGCATTAAGCATAAAATTGCTTCCTTTGAACCTGCCAACACTCAAAATTAAGAGGAACATGAGATGTTTCTAGAGAGAGATTCAGGAGGTAAGGGACACAAGCAACACAGTGTTATTAAAGACTGCAGACAAAAAAACTTTTGCCAAGGAAATTCAGAAAAATTCCACAGTTTGAAAAGCACGTTAACGTGGAAATAAGTGTCCTCATGTTTTGTTAGTACACAGAGATATCACTGAACCCAACCTTCACTTGCCTGGCTGAAGACAGTTAACTGATGAAAGCAGAAGTTATGAAAATCTATAGTCAAGTTTCATAAAAGTGTATGTAGAAAAGCAGTTATTAGGTCATAAAAAGCTTAGGGAAGGGACGTTGGGGTTGAAGGCTCAGACTAGCAAACCTAAAATATAAAAAATTTTATACCCACCTGACCTTATATGCAATCAGGAGTTTGGGAGAGAGACACAGCTGCAGACAGAAGGGCAAGAACAAAACCGCATTATTGGTAGGCAGCTATAGAGGATGACTGCTACCACTCCAAATTTCATCTTACAATCTTCTGACAGCAAGTTGTGAAGGGTGTTTTCACTCCACATCTCTCCAATGACTGGAATTTAAGGAACCAGTTAGAATTCTGATCTCCAGGATTACCATTTAAGTCCAAAATACCATAACACATTTAAATTGGAGCGGGTTTCACTCCATACTATAGCACATATAACAGAAGGGCATCATCAGAAGTAGGTCCTCCTCCCTGAGGATGCAGTATACTAGTGTGTCAAAACAACTCCATTAACATTTGAGGTTCAGCCTCTCCCACATCAATTACTCCTCTTAACCAGTTCATCAGAACAATGTGCTTGGAAAGACACATTTCACTAGATCTTGCAACAAGTCAGAGCCAGAGAGAGACATATACAGTCAAAATAAGAGACTTAAAAATGGAAGAACCCATAATACTTCCACGTACTACTCCTTGGCTGGAAATAAAGCTTAGAGTTTTTATTATCTTTATTGACAGCACCAAATATCTTTGCATACTAGAGACAGACTGAATGGAAACATTTCCATTTGCTTTCATGCAAATTCCCATAGTATGAGTTACGTGCAAACACAACACCTAACAGGAAGACTATGTGTACAGGACACCTGACTTCTCATTCATTCTAATTATGATCTGTACACACTTATACCTCATTTAGGCCCAAAGTTTCTGAAAAGACACTGCTATGTTAAGCAGTAAGAACCCTAAAAACAAAATACCACCTTGTGATATCTTTTAGCTTTAACAGTTTGTGCTTGTCCACTTTTGCAGAAACTAATAGCATCCAAACAATTATAATTCATGACCTTTTAACATCAATTGTTAATTCTTAGTTCTTTTATATTCCATCCTACGTTCTTCCAAATAAAGAGCTGCCCAGAAATACTTTGCATGAAAAACTGAATGTTCCCAGTGACAACTCAGATCACGTCATTCTTTGCACATGAACATTAAAAGATGCAACAACAGCAAAACACACTAGTTATTCTTACAACTTCAAGACTAAATCCTAAATATAGTACATTTTCAAATTGTCTTTCCTGAAATTCAAATAATATGTTCATCGCTTGAACCAAAAGCTAGCAAAGTACAACTTGTATTGTGCTGCAGGCCATAAAGTGAATGTTCTTTATTTGAATCACGGATGGATGAAGATGAAAAGTAATTTTTGAACAATTTACAACAGCTCTGACACTTCTGTGTGTTCCTCGTTACACATTATGCCTATCTATTTATTAGGCTTACTCCAAACCTTTCACTACCTTCAGAAAGCTAATTTTTCTCTTTTAAGTTAGTAATGGGAATTTTAGACTAATTTCTGGAGAGTATTTGGGAGGTTTGGTTTCTTATTAAACAGGTCATACACACTTGCCTGTAGCAGTCTTTGTGAGTTCAGTAAATTGAGACACATGTTTTACAGTTGGAAAAAATAAAGTCTCAATTATGAAGAGATTTCAGTATTTAAGAATCTTTTAAGTCTGACGTAGTGAAAAACCTATTACCAGCTTTACAGTCAGTCTTTACACACAGCATTACAGAACAAAATACTGTATGATCAGATGCAAATACAGGTCTACAAGACCATAGGTACTTTATTTTATTACAGTATAAACATCAGCCTTCAGTAAATGTCCGTGATATCCAACTCTGCTACAACCTAGAGGAGCCAGCATGACTGCAAACTCTGCCTACTCCTGAGAGCAACGAATTTTTCTATACAGCACCCAAAAGGGCAAGGAGAGCCTACAATGGATGCCAGAGCTTCTCAGATGATCCCAGGATGTTAAGAGAGGTGAAAACGTAGATAGTCAGTCACCACATGCAACAAAGTTGTGCAGGAGGGGGAGCAGATGGACCCCTGACCTTTCTGCAAACTGCTGCAGCTCAAACTTACAGGTAAGGCAGCACCAGACATAAGTGACTGCTGCTGTTTTCAAAGACTTGATACTTTAAAGGCTAAAGCTCCTGTTGCTGGCAAAGCCCTTTGCTAAGATTGTCTCCCTCCCCTCCTTTCTTCAGATACTGTTTGCTGTAGGGTAACAGAAGAAGCTTCCAACTTTGGTGATTGTTCAAAGGACTCTAGAAAACACCTGGAGATCACAGTCATAGAATCATTTTGCTTTGAAGAGACCTTTAAGATCATCGAGTCCCACCATGAACCACTGTCAAGTCACCACCAGTCCACATCCCTCAGCACATCATCTACACATCTTTGAAACCCATCCAAGGACAGGGACTCCACTGCTGCCCTGGGCAGCCTGGGCCAGCTCTTGACAACCCTTGCACGGAAGCAATTTTTCCTAATATCCAACCTAAACTTCTCCTGGTGCAATCAGATGCCATTTCCTCTTGTCCTATTGCTCGTTCCATGGGAGAAGAAATCGACCCCTACCTCGCTACAACATCCTTGAGGGGAGTTGTAGAGAGCAAGCAGGTCTCCCCTAAGTCTCTTGGTTTTTCCCCAGGCTAAACAATCCCAGTTCTCCCAGCTGCTCCTCATCTTGCAAGATGCTGGACACTAATACCAAGGTATGGGCCTGCAACAAAAATAATCTTAAGCAAGATGTCTGAGCTTGGATATGCAATTAAGTGTCCCAGAACTAGAAACACCATCTAGAAATCCAGATCCATCTTAGCTTGAAATCACAGAGGAACTACTAACAAGTTCACTTAATGTCATCCTTACAGAGAAGCATCCAGTTAAATGACAAATGGAGCACAGACTTTGCTGACAACTCTCAGGACTCCCTAAATACTCCCTTGTGCATTAACACCACATATAGTCAAAAATGCCAATAAAACCTTTATATAACAGTATCCTGCTAATTCTTCTGATTTTTTTTTTTTAACATGTGTCTGTATGTACAAAGCCTTTACATGCGTATGTGGCAACTCAGTAAAATAAAGATGACAGGAGCTGCAACACAGGATTTTTTTTTAACTACAAGGAAACCACTACTTCTGTAACTGGTTTTCCCACTATTTAAAATTATTTCACAAAGAAGGTGCACAGAAACAAGCTGAAGAACAGCTAACCCAGCCCAACATTTTTCAAATGGTTATCATCACTACGCACTGCTGATAAAGAAACTTTGATCCCCTAACCACTAAAACTTTTCCCCTCAAAGCAAGATATAAGCAGAGGCTTGGTCACTATTCACATACAGAAGTTTACAGAGCAGTTTACCAAATATTCAACAAAAATATATTATTTCTCAGATCAAAATAATACATTGCATTTGGAAGATGTTTGCTCCCAGTACTGAACACCACCTGTTATGTACCTGAAGGGCTTTCTGAAGCGAGGCAAATCTACCCAGCAACTCTGGGCTGTAACTACGCTGATAAAATCAGCTTCACACATGTTAAAAAATAAAAGAAAGAAAAAAAGGAAAGCAGGAAATAAAGGTAAAGTCTTAATGTATCAACAGCTTCTTCTGATTTCACAGAGTGCATTAAAAGAATAAACATCACAAATCCTGGCCATACATTAAGGCAATTCTTACACCCAAACAATTTGATAATGTAACATTGTGTATCAAGCCAGTTTTTTCATAAATTATGATCTAAACAGAACACTAGTCAATTCACCAAAAGATATCAAAGATATCCCTTTATTACAAATGATCCAAGCATCCCCCTTGAGGCTATGGCTATCAGAAAGCATTTAGTTAGCTCCCAAGCCAATATTTTTCTTATCTGTTTTATTATGAAAATATAGCACATTTTCAATAACTTTTAACTTTCCTATACAGAGCAACAAATAATTTCCCAGAACCCTTTGGAAAATCTGACATGCGAAATGATTCTCTAGTCAACTTGTGTATTATAAAGCTGAAAAAAAACCCAAAAAAAACCAACAAACCAAAACAAAAAAAAAGTGTATCAGATCATTTGATCATTGGAGGGAATGGAAAAGTATCTGGAGCTTCAGGACAGATGGACGAACTTCAGGTCATATAAAATACTACCAAGGCTGTATTTGAAGAAAAATGTGAAAGTTCGTGAAAGTGCCCCGGGTGAAAATACTTTGTGTTGCTAAGAAACATCATCCCTGATGATGGATGAATTAAATTGTCTCACTTACTAGAGCCAACTCCAGGCATCCCTCGTTTATTAGTAGAATGTTTTCTTGTACCGGTTATTTATTTTAACAGCTACACAGAAATAAAAAGCTCTACCTTTAAATGAAACTGAGAATTTCAAACTTGCATAATTAATGTTAGAAAACAAAATAGATTTCACATCTTGAGCAGAATTTAATAACTACATTTTCAAAGTTTACACTTTTAAAAATGTAATATTAATACATCCAAGCAATTAAAAACTGATTTTAGGGTAGTTTGCAATAAAATATACTGTTCAGTTTCCAAAATTACTCTAGATACAAGGTAAGGTAAAATAAAACTCTTCAAATATTTCTGAATAACGTAAATAATCAAATTTTAAACGTCAGAGAGAGAAAAGGAGATTCATTTGTTATGTGTTGTTACGATGACACCAACATAGAAACTAAGCACGAAGGAAATAATGCAAACCACATGCTTTTCTCATTTGGAAGTTGTCTTCATGTTTCATCCAGCTCCTCTTTTAATATATTACTTACAGGCTGTTTCTTTTGCAGAATGTATTCATGAACTCAGAGCAGAGCATCTCTCCATTTCTGAAGTGTTTTCTGCTGAACTCCCACTGAGCATACCTGCTTCGCCTGCCCCTGCTCTGCATTAAGCAAAGTCCTTTCACAAAGGTTACAGCTGGAGCAGAGAAGGCCACCACCTCGCCTCTTCCCACCAGCTGTGCAACTGGCCAGAGGAACAATCCTGAAGGGGAAAAGAAAACCAAGCACATCTCACCTGGCACAGCCTTCCAGAGCAGGACACGACAGCGGAGGTGAAACGCAGCAAGCCGGGAGCCCCGAGGTAAACAGGAGAGTCCTGAGACCAGAAAGTAGACATATGACCACTGCTCAGAGATGATGGAAAAGGGGAGTTTTCTTTGTCATTCAGAAAGGAACATGCAGAATTTTATGCCACACAGAAACCAACAGGGTTTACAGAGAATAAACCAAGGGCAAAGACCAATTTTGCGATACCACAGTTGGCAAGGGGGAAGACCATTAAAGAAGGTTAATTTTATCCAATAGTGACCCTTTGGAGTTTTTCTTCCAGTTATTCTAGATTGAATGAAGATTCCGAGTTAGAAGTCCCAAGTTTTAGCACTGGGGAGTTTAGTTTAAGGAAAAAGTTGAAAAGTCCTCTATATAAACTGTTCTTGGGATTCCATCACAGCTTCCAGGTCAAAAACTACCACGCAGAGTTAGGCAGCGAGGCCACATACTCAGCTAGTCAATACACAGAGGCAACCATAGAGGCTCTTCTTCCCAAGTAAAGCCACCCCAGGGTTACCACTGGAAAGCCTGAGAAGTATTTAATAATGATACCAATTTGGCTGCTCTATAGGAGATGTGCTTCCTGTGGGCCTTATTAGGAAGGGCTTTAAAATCTAAGCAGAAGCATTTCTAAACCTCAAAGGACATGCCTTGTCTGCACCACTTCTGCTTCTGGAATCCCAGCAATCCTGAAGACAGAAGGCAGATCAGACTGCAGCTTTCCTGGACACAGATGCTGAAATCACATCTGCCTTAACTGTAAGCCATAGTCCTCTGACTCTAGCAGCATCTCCAAGCTGCTTTGTTTTCAGAAATGTTGGTGCAAAGGTTAAGATTCAGTGTTTCTGATCACATCAGGTAGACTAAAACAGTAAGATAAAAGAAAAACGCCTATGGATTATGTTCCAAGAGAAAAGCATGAAAGGAAAAGGTTTGAAGTAGAGATACCCTTTCTTCCCCTCCTCCCTTGTCTGCACTGTTCACAAACTAATGTTTACTTCAAATATTGAGATGAATTTTCCAGTGCTGATCTAGCAGCCATGAAGAATGACCATCCACTGTGCACGGATGCATCTCAAGTTATTCAGACACAGAAACATACACGTGTATACTTATGCAATTAATTACAAGGGATTTTTACAAGCCACTCCCAAGAACTGGGCCACCACCAACCCAGATGTGCAGATCTGGGAAGGTGTAAACCTTTTCCAAGTCTTGGGTTGGGTTTTTTTTTCCCCCCTTTTATCTCACTATGTATTCCTTCCCTAAACACCTATAGCTACATCTGACAATTTGTCCAGCTCCAGGTTCCCCAGTACAAGACACACCCAAGCAAGAGCAGCAAATGGCCCTAAAGATGATGGAGGGGGTCACAGCACAGCCCAGTCATTCAGCAACTCCAACAGCTGGGTCTGCAACAAGGTACAGGTTACAAGACCAACTAGAATAAGAATATTCCTCTTAGCCCTCACATCATGATGCAGACAGTATCTCCAGTGCAGCATTATTTCATGTTTTCATTACTTGTTAGTGAACAATATAGTTGCAAGAATTTTGTAGTGTTACTTGGGATATTCTCAAACATTCTGGGAAATAGAGTTAGAACTGAAAAAAAGTAGGACTTGAAATGGGGATTTAATGCTTAATTGAATGCAAAAAGTGAAAAATTAATTGGAATTGGTATTAACAGGAGCATCATAGGCAAGAAAGATTTATTATATTCATCACTAATACTCACTAAGGTTGTACATTATATTTGGGTCTGGATACAAAGATGTAGGAAACTGAGAAAAGCTCTGAAGAAAACCTAAGGAAATAGGGAAAATTAAATGGAAATGGGATTTAAAATTAAAAAAAAAAAAGGGGCATAGGCTTCAAAAGAGGTTAAGATCAGTTACAAAAATGATGATCATGTCCCATTACTGCAATGTGCACAGCAGAAAAAGAAAAAAACAACAAAACAACAACAACAAAAAAAACCAACAGACACCACAAACAAGAAGCTTCATGGGTTAGGAAAAAAAAAAAATTGAATAGCATTAGAGAAATATGGTACCTTCAGGGATAGTTAAACAAGGGATTAGGTTATAGAGGGGCTACACAAATCTCTGCTTATTGTTTTTAAGACCTGGTAAGATGAACATATCAGAAATAGTCTTTACATACCTATCTGGCTTTCCCATGAACGCTATATACTCAAATTTAAAGTACAGAGCCTTAGCATAGAGCGATGACCTCCAGAGAGCTGTGTTTTCTTTTCTAAACCTAAAGGCTGTACTAGTTTAGACTCCTGCCAGGCAAATCAGCAGGTGACTTGACTGCTCCTTAGAGCTCCAAGCAGGCTTTTGATATCTTTTTTTTTTTTTTTCCTAAATAGCCAAGGCAGTCTGTGATTGACAATTTTCTATCACATCAAGCATGCTACCTTAAATATGAAGTACTCTGAATGATCCACCAGGGAAATAAAGTCAAAGTACAGAGAAGGCAACAGCAGCCAATCCCGGGAATCCAGTTCCGAGAAGGAAATCAAAACCACCAAACTGGGCAAGGATGCACATCCCATTAATACCTAGAAATACAGGTAGCTCTTTTTGTTTCTAGCACCAACAATAAATAAGCCTTAATCAAAGCATTTAACAAAGTACTTAGAGAAATAAGGAGGGAAGGTCTGACGTTTCTAAGCTTATTTTCACAGCAGTATGAAAGGAAATGAGGTAGAGTCAGAGCTAATTCTCCTTATATAATTTCACATGGAATGATTAGTTCTGCCCCAACAGTAACAGCTTTCCAGAGGGTCCTACTTGTCGCCAAGATTGCCTACAGATGCTGTAAGTGTAGCTTCCCTAATTCTCCACTGACAACCAACTTAAAAGGTCAATATAATATTCATTTTACTATAGAATGGAATTCACAGCATGAATAGTAAAATAATGTCACAGCTACCATGAAAACTGCAGTTGCATGTTGGGGGTTGTGACTTTTAAAAGTTTAATCACGAAAAGGATTCAGAAAGAGGAACATGCAGAGGAGGTTTCTGCTTTAGCAGGGTCCTGTGGTCATTACGGATGTTTAAGAGCAGCATAAGCCATGGTCTGAGGATAAGAGGGCAAAGCTGTGGAGGGGCATTTGTGTCACATGCCCCTTTAGATTTTTTTTAGAATTTTTTTTTTTTTTTTAAGAAGCCAGGTTTTCAATCATTACCATGTTGAATACCCCCTTGTCTTAAGCCCGATTAGGAAAGACATTCCACATGCAGGGGGGCTGCTGAAGGTGGTGGAATTCCCCAAGTCACCTGGGTCGCTTCTGGGTGAAATACCAATTACTGGCAATTCATCTCAACAAGGCCAACAAAAAACAACCCCACAACCACCCCATAGAAGACATCACTCAGCCCAACGGTGAACATATCACAGGGATAATCCTAAAACTCTTTGCAAAAACTTGTAATAGGTAT
The DNA here is from genome assembly GCA_024605025.1 of Megaceryle maxima. Taxonomy (NCBI): domain Eukaryota; kingdom Metazoa; phylum Chordata; class Aves; order Coraciiformes; family Cerylidae; genus Megaceryle; species Megaceryle maxima. The sequence continues at coordinate 4,889 of JANHGN010008830.1, read as the reverse complement.
TAGTACTTTTCTAAAGCACTACAGTGTTTTGATTTAATCCTTGAATAGACACTAGTAGAAAAGTCATATTCAGTTCCAAAACTGCGAGTTCCAGCTCAGCCACTACTATTTCTTTAAAAAAATACAGTTTCTTTTTTTTTTTTTTTTAAAGCATACAAATATACATTTTCCCTCCCTTAAATTTTAAGTATCAACAGAAAAACCTAAATGACACCCCAGAACAGCAGGCCAAATAATGCTCCAAGAACTTTAAATGTGTATATTTTGCACTTATTAGCGCTATCATTTGTTTTACAAAAGACCAGCAGATTAAATACAAGACACGCTATTAGTTCTGGGCACAAGAACAACCAATTTTAGTATGCCTTGTGAGAAAAGATGACTAATTCAGCCAGCACCACCCTACAGCCATTTCCATAAAAAATAAATTTAAATTTAAATAACAGAAAAAAAAAAATCCAAACTGACTTAATGGTAACAAAAACATATTTCTTGTTAAAGTTTTCTTAAAGCAAGATCAGGACAAGAAATTATTCTCTAAAGCCAGCCAGATGATGTTATTTATTTGGAGAACTTTATCTCAAACTACACACAAAGTTATACTGCAAATTTTAATGTATGAAACCACAACACAAGGTGAAAGTTTTGCCCTTCAACTGGGAAATCACAAAACCTAGGATTTCACAGAACACTGCTGGATGACTTATTCTGAAAAGAGCATCTTAAGAGCCTATTCCTGGTGTAAACCTCAAAAATAACCAGAATAAGAGATGTAGAATGTTCAACTACTTGCTGAATTTTTGTTTTCTGGAAGTGAAGTAAGTATCAAAGCAGAATGATAGAAAATATGAGACTGAGAATCGAATGAAATGAGGATCTGTGCTTCAGTTAAGATTTTAGTTTTTAAATGATGGAAATTACAGTGCTTCTGAAAAAGCATTTGTTTAATTATACACATCAGGCAAGATATTTATAAAAACCACCTCCTTTTCACAATGCAACATGGACTTTTTTTTTTTCCTGTTTTATTTACAAAGGTGTCACCTGGGAAATAAACCACTATGGAAACAGACTCAAGATCTACATTATCCAACGCCCCACAATACCATCAATAACATGTAACTCTGACCCTACTTTTTTTTTCCCCCCAACCCAATATGATTGGAAAAAAATTGGAAGAGTGTGTTATTTTTCTAAGTGCTGGTCCTAGAAATGGTGATATCTTCACCTTCTTTCTCCTAAATATTCTGACATTAGTCACACACCATTATTACTTGACCTCACTCCATTCCAAGTTTTCAGCATTCCCACACATTTACTCTTGCACACATGCACTAAGCTTTGTGATATTACGAAGTTCTGCTATATAATGGGGCTTTCCAACAGTTTTGTTTCTATTACATGCATTTTATTGGACTTTAGGAGGACAAACCAAAAAAATCTCAGTTCTCTGAAGAAGCTTCTCTTTGTCTTTTCAAATCGAGCAAAGCTACGCTATGGCAACAGAAAGGTTTTCATCCTTCATTCCAACACACTTGACCACTAAATTCTGATTAGGATGAGGAATACCCACTAAGGGACATCAACTCAGGGAATCTTCCAGAGAAGGAATCAAAGACTGAATCATATTAAAACAGAATCCAACTACTTAGGTGTGAACTTCAGGAGTGTGGGGTTTTTTTTGTCTCCCCCCAGTGACAGCTTCTAATGACGACTGTGGAAGAAATCTCACACTCTAGAGGTATTTTATTCATCAAGATGATGATCACCACAAGTCTTCTGTTGCCAAAGGCCAAAGTACCCTTTTTAAGGCACACTGTTGTACCTCTAAGAGGAAAACATTCCCACAGTATTTATGGCAATATACTCGCACCGTTGACCATCATTAACGGACAACCTGTCACACAAACACGGCATCTGACTGCCCAAAAAAAACCCCCATCTCTGAACAAAACTACAAAACCAGCATGTGAAGTCACACTGCTGTACAGACACAATACATAAAGGTGCTTCCAGAAGGAAACCCAATTAAATTCTGCTTTTTTTGGTCAACCTAGCATCATTTCTTTCAACAGCTTTTTATAGCAAGTCAGCAAAACTACAATAATTCAGGAAAAATTAAGGTACGAAGTTGATACTAAATCCAGTTAACGGGAAAACTTTCACTAAGCACATAATATTAAAATTTGCACATTTGATTATATGTAAACCTATATACATGCAAATATATAAATCAAAGTTGCTTGTACAGCACAAGCCTATTTTGAAATTTATATGTCTCAACTGTTTGTGTTCTTTAAGTGTCTTAACCCCAAGAAGTAATTATTCAGGGGAAGAAGCCAAACCACACTTAGTGACTGGCTTTGCCCATTTTCCTCCAAGTTCTGCGTTTCATCATTAATTTTACATTCTTGTTAATTTTAGACATTCCTCCTGTTCTCATTTGGACATCAAAGAGCTACTCATACCCAAAAAAATACCAGCATTCCAAAGTATTGGCTTGCCTACTTATTGTCATTTATAACTTGAAAAGATCTTTGATTTCTTGCCTGCAGGAAATACTGTGGATCAAAAATAATACACATATATATAGATAAAAAAAATCTACCCATTTATACATAGATAAGGGGTCCAGGCCTTAGGAAAATAGACTCTTGGGAGACATGGTTTTCAGATTTTAGATTTCATACTCTCTCTGCTGCTTCACACATTTATTTTTACTTTCACATCTGACATGCAGCAATATGGCCAGCTAAGGTGTACATTGAAGACATACTTTGATATATATCTCTTCAGAAGTGAAATTCACACTGGGATATGTGTCCTTACAGCACCAAGGCACTGCTGAACCACTGCTAACTGCACCGCTGACTGATGGCTGGGGGCAGGGGACAGCAGGCTCTCCAGAGCCCCTCGTTAACAGCTCTGCCACCAAAGATTAGGATGATTTTCCTGCTTTATGAACTTGGTAGAGAAGGTTTCTCACATACAAATGGAAAAAAATCCATAGGAGACAATGTACTTCTAAAATGCCTGCTGCAGGGGTTCCCAACAACCTTGTTGCACATATATTTAGATTTTTGTCCTCCACTTTAGTGTTTTGGGTTTTTTTTTAATTAGCAATATGTAGAACTTGTGCTCTACAAGTAGTCCCACACCATGAGATACCACTGTTCAAGCCAGAAAATCATTTGCCCTGGTTTTGTCAGTATTACCACGACACAATGACTTATGTCTCAATCACTAGTATGCAGAAGCCCTCAGAGCAATCAACATTCAGGTCCCATTATTTATACCTGTATCACTAAAAAAAAAGGAACTTTAAAATATATTTTTGGTGTATTTCCTTACAACAGAATACAGTTCTGTTGACATAGGAACATATATGATGTTTATGTTTCTTCTGAGCACATAGTTTAGAACCCAACTTAGCAAGAACCAGCAGTTTAACTCAATTATTTAACCAGGTAAGAGCTGAAGTCTTTGGACAAGAACTCCTCTTTGCAACTGAAAGAGATAATACAAGAGAACATTCCACAGTAAATATTTGCTTATCAACAGCTGCAAGAAAAACACCTTATCCCAAAGGCTCTCCCAATGCAAACTATACTGAATAAATATATTCTGATCTTGTAAAGCCAAATAATGTATTATATATATTTTTTTTTAAAGTTAGATTCCAGCTGGCCAGACAAACAGTAATTAATTTAAACACAGTAAACGCTTCTCTAACTACATCAGGAAGCACTTGATGTGATCCCAGCTTACAGCAGCCACTCAGTCTTTACCCAAGCAGTTTATTCCAGGAGTCCTAACTGAAGGAAAGTAAACTGGTAAAGTGCTGGTTTGATAAGAATGTGTCTAGATTCCACCCCTCCCCCCCCCCCAAGTGCAGGATATTGTATTGGTCAGGGACTATAAACCTTCACTGTTCTGATCAAAACAGAAAATAACAGAAGTCCACACTGTAGATTGGGTCAGAGGCCTAAACTGAAGCACTCAAGGCATGTGGCTCTTCTTTGAAACACAGGCAACATCAAAATACTACAGTTGAAGGGTGCAGAAAACATTTATAAAAAGCTAAAGCAGGAACTTTTTGTTTTCATATTCTCAAATTTTATTGAGCAGAAATGTTTGAGATTACTTTATTACTTTTACCAGCCACTCTAAAACAGGCCTCCAGCCAAACAGGTCTTTAAAATATGTCTGTATTTTAGTTTTAAAACAACATTAAGGAAGTTGTATAACTTTTACATTAGAGTCCAAGTGACTTAGCAGCAGAAGTGACACTTTCCAGCTGTAATGCAGGCACTTCACAAGCTACGGGCACGACTTCTGCAACAGCACCAGTCACGTTTGGTCCTGATCCTAACACAGGAGAGAGATCCACAAGGGTTAATTAACAGGTGCTTGTAACTCAGGGCAAATCCCAGGAGATGTTTGTTGGTATCACATTAGTGACTCACCAAATGCCTTCCCTCATGCTGGCTAACCTCTGTGGGACAAGACCAACCCACTCTTGCCCTTACAGGGCTTGACTGCACTATTCCAAGCACAGTAACTAACAGGAGCCATAACAATATTCTCTACAAAGTTGGTAAAGCAAGAAAATCATCTTAATTAGACTGGGAAATTGTTCTAAAAGTTTGTGAAGACCAAGGTACTGCAATACCTAGAACAATCCTCACCTTTTTATATGCAGTAGGTATACAGATTAAAAAAAAAAAAAAAATCACTGCACTTGATTTATGTGATCTGGATTCACAGCATTTAAACTTACGTCAGAAAGTATTCTTCCAGAATATTTTACTGTGCCTGGACTTCCAAGAACAAAAAAAAAAAAAAAAAAAAAAAAAAAAAAAAAAAAAAAAAAAAAAAAAAAAACACAT
>JANHGN010008829.1:43583-69579 GCA_024605025.1 Megaceryle maxima | reverse complement strand
ACATTTTGCAGTATATCTCGGGATATGAATCTGTCATTCCCCAACAGTGAGAGTGAGATACCATGAATATAACATACCTAGTCACTACTGGTAGCATAATCACCTAGCACTTGTTGGGCTGCTGAACAGTTCTTTAGAGTACCTCCTTACTTAGGAAATAAAGTTAGATTCTTATGGAGTAGACCCACTACAGAATTTCAAATTATTACTGTAAAAATTACCTCAATAAATGGAACAGAAAGTAGCATCTATTCTACGGAAAGACTTCAGTCACAGTTTTGTGTTTGCAGCCTCTTCAGAAAACAGGAAACATAACAAGCCATAGCAAGTTCAACTAAGTAAAATCACGCTTCTAACACCCTATTTATTAGCCTATGGCTATTTAGTAATTTGTTTCAGTTCTGCAAACAGAATGTTATCACAGCTTTGCAAAAACTAAGCCAAGCCAAGATGTATTTCTACAATAGCGTAGGACTCAACTGTGTCCTGTTCTGGAGTGTACAACTATACAGTACTTGCAATGACACTGGCATTTGGCTGACTCCATGGCACTCCAGCTCAGGAGTCTACACTGGCTGAAGCTCATCCTAGAAAAAAATAACTGGTTTTCATCTGCTTCAGCTCCTTGAAATGGCTCAGTATCAAAGCAGGTGAATGCCAGTACCAGCACAAACAGCTGAGATGAATGGTTGAAAAGGAAGGGTGGCCATTGATTTTAACACTTCTTACTTACATCTGTGACTATTCTGGGTAAAGAAGGAAAATAAAATGCCTTTTTGTTTGTCAATCACAATTTTAAAGATAGGTAAGTAAACTCTGAATGGATGGTTATATCTGACAGTTCTGCAGTATTTCCTGTGGAAGATACAGTCATCCTTATAAGCATCTGAGTAACAATAATTTTGCATAACAGCAAATTTATAGAAAGGATAGCAGAATTTCTCTCATTTCCAGTCTTGTAGAGGAAGTGGGTATATTTCAGCTACTACAGGCATTTCACTCTTCTAAGTAAACTTTAGTAAGAGATTTTGATATTGCAATACATACTGGAAGAAATTATTAGTTAGGATGACTTTTTGGAGCACATGTGCACTAGATATCCTTTCTGTCAAATTTGCACATTCAATTATTTCAGAACACTTTCAGTTTAGCACATTCATCTTCTATTCATCTTCTCAAAACAGGAGAAAACAGAGACAAAAGTTCCAAAACTATTCATTAATTCACAATTTGTAAATACTCAGTTCCCAGAAATGCTACTTCATACTCAGAAAATGCATGCACATGGCTCTGCATGCCAGAAGGAAATAGAGTTCTCCCAGGGCCAAGTGGAGGGGATGCCCTAAGGAATGTTATTTTCAAACAGATGAGACAAATTTTTGTGCAAAGCACAGTACTAACATGGTGAGTACTCAGCTATTATTAATACAGAACATGCAAATGTACGAAGTGTATACACTAGATACAGATAAGATAGGAACATGATCTTTTTAAAACAATTCTAAAAGGACTTGAGCACTAATCAGAACTTCTGCTTTCTGAAATCAGTTATCTTTTTAGTGGCATGTAAATGTATATCCCTTGACACTTATAAAACCTCAAAACACCCAACTAAAATGCACCGTAACAGCCATTTACTACTAGCATGCAAGGACCATACTCCACATAGAAAACAATTTCATAAATGTAGCACTTACTTTTTGGCTTTTTACAAACATAGCCTTTGTAGGAAGAGCAATAGATATTATTCCAGTACCCAGAGTTTGCATACATTTCAACACAGTGCTCGTTTTGTTGAGGGGAAGGTTCTCCTGTGTTCCAATTGACAAAATTCACTGCAGTGTTGTCTAGCCACAGCCATTCTCCTAATTGGGAAAACATTGAATACTGAAAACCAAGATAGTATTCATTTCTGCCTTGACAACCGCTCCACATTTATTGCCTTCCTGAGAAATCTACTTGCAGCCACTTTTGGAGACAGGCCACTAGACTATTTATGTTTTTGGTCTGATAAATCATGTTGCCCTTAAGTATTTATGCAAATGATACAACATCAATTTCTGGAAGATGGCAGGCCAATCTGGCTTATGATGTTACAAAGGCAAGAAAGTTTAAAGACGTAATTCCCACAATTTATTGCAATGGTGCACTGTCAATTATTTATTCAGTTTATAGAAATTACTCATGTCAAAACATACTTTAACTTCACCAGAATACTTTATTTCAGTAATTTGTAGGCAGATTTTGCACTACTTTTTTTTGAAGCCTCCACTGAAGTCTTTCTAAGTCCAGTTTTATTCTATTTGTTTTCCAGTTTCTGCTCCTTTCCACTGACTTAACACACACAATCTTCCTTTTTAAAGAGCTGCTTCAAAAATCTTGTGATCATTGTTGTTCAGCTATGCTGGGACTTTCTGCTTCTTCCTTCCTGTTCCTTTTTTTTTCTTTCTTTCTTTTAATAGTGTTATTTATTTAGAATAAATGTGCCCCTTGTGACTCTTAAGTTGTACTCGAACAAGCAAATTCCTAGACTCAGCATGAAAGCAATGTTTTGTTTCCTTATAAGATTCTTCACTTTGTTTTGGTTTGTTTTTTAACACCTGCCATCCTTCCTGTCAGGGCATGGCATCCGGATGTAATTGCTGTTCCAAACATATGAAATTTGGTTATGCAGTCCTGCTGAAATCACTAGAATCACTACCTACTAATATAATGACATGTACTTGTTGAAGCAGCTCTTGCATCACTGTAAGAATTGCATTGTCCTGCACCTGCTCTAAAATCACTTTAAGAAATATTTTGTGTCAATTAACCACGTAAGTAAACCTCAGCTTTTCTATATCTGTTATGCTTATAAATCATTACTCTCTTCAAATTCATTCCTCCTATGCTGAAAACTTTCCCTTTTCCTGGTTAAGATTCAAGTAGTGTAACTGAATACTTGCCTTCTCCCCAGCTAGCTTGTCATTGAAGTCATTGAGCAGGCAGTTGTAAAAAAAAGCTTCCAAAACTCAAGAAAACCCCACCCCAAGCCAGCTGAACAATTCTGCAGTCCTGCCTCTGACACTTATACTAGGAGCTTTTAATCTGAACAGCATAAGACTGAAGTAACTTTTAGGTCTATGGTAAAGACAGAAATATATATTTCATTGACTTTTAATGGTATTAAAGAAAAAGCAATGACCAGCAAATTTAAGATTTAATTAAAGCAGCCTATTGCCTGTTCACTCTTACTTTCCCTTCCTTATGGTAAGGCAGAAGAAACTTGTGATACACAATTCCAAAGACACAACTCCAGCTTCTAAGTGAAACTGTTCTGAGGGCCAGCTGTAACTAAAGATGTGTGACTGGTGATTCCAAAGACTAGAGGTGATGTTAGCCACATTATACTCTGGCTTGAAAACTGAAGTATCTCAGTGACAAGCCCATCAACCCAGGGCCTCTCCACATTAGAGAAGGGCCATTGGACTTTGGCTCAACTTCCAAAATGGTTCTGTCTGCACTCTGCTATATCCGCCTTTGTGCCTTACTTTGTTCTTATTTTTCTTGTTTTAAGATGAACTTTCAGGGCCTTATCTTTCTGTTATATACTACTGGTTATTGCTTGATTAGAATTGACCAGCTTCCTATATGATGATAATATATAGCCTTTCCTAATTTCACTTTTATGTATTACAGAAGCATAATGTGAAATTTAGAACACCCATGTCAAACAGCTTATGACAATTATTTAACAAACAAAAATATATCAAAAGAAATTACCATCCACATTTCTGTACATTCCTGTCCAAAAAGTTGATGTTTTCTCTTCAAGTGGTTCAATGGTGTATGCTAGAAAGTTGGCTTCAGCTGAGTCTTCAACTGATACCAAAGAGGCTCCTGGGAGACACAGAAAAAAAAATCTCTTAGACATTTGTTTCACAGCGGAAAGCATTCTCAGTGTCAAATGTCAAAGAAATACTGGTTTTGCCACAGATTATCTGTGAGAACTTCTAAACAGAGTCTGAAGTTCAGAACAGAAACTAACTGTGGGTAATATCTTATGAAGGACTCTAGAGTTGTTGCTGATGTATTTCCAAACATTTCTCTGATACTGCTCTAGCATTTTGTTTGTTTCCTCATTCACTGGGAAACAACAACTTAAATAAGCAACAACTCTAGGCAAAATACAACAGTCCAACATGGTTAACTAGCATAAATTTCTACTGATGTGTTACTGTTTTTAACAATCTCTAAAAAATTTAAAGGTTTTTAGTAAAAAAGTATATATAACTTCAGTCTGTGCAGAGCATAACTTCACACACTAATGATTAAATGTTTTCTGAGCCTTTGTATAGCTCATATATAGCACAGACTTTGCTGACTTTCTGAAGCACATTCCTTAATGCAACTCTTTAACCAGGTCTTGTTTATTTTCCTATATTCTCTTTGTAACCAGCAAAGAAAGATCATCTTGGTCATCTGTTACCCAGTTAGTGTAGTACCCTCCTTAGTCATCCACATACAACATGAGGCATTCTGCCATGATTCATTCTCTATGGTGTTCTGACAAAGTCAGGAAGTCACAGCACAGAGCCAACAGACGGAACGAGCTACACAACTTTGTATGGAGCGACATTTAAGCACCAGAGAAAGTGCATCTTTAGTGCAGGGCTGGAGTCTAGTCAGTAGGTATGGAGTAATAGCTGTGTTTGGCGCTTGACTGTTTTGATTTGGCTGTTGAATTTTTAAAGGTATTTTTTCTCAAGTAAGGAAGGCACAGTTACAAAGAATGAAAATATAAGTCATTTGCGTCACTGCTGAGCTACTGACAAATTCTACTATGGTTCAGAATTCTACTATGGGCAAGATATAATTGGAAAATGTTCAACTGCAAATAAAACCCAGAGTGCAAGCAGAGACAGCTGAATATAAGAGAACATGGAACGTTCCTCTTTTTTCACTGCAGTCTTCATGTTCTAATTGTTCCTCTTTTGCTGAATAGTATCAGATGTTTGGTTGCTGCCAGGTTGTGTGATAAAAAGCTTCACTGCACATCAACAAGGGAGCACAGAGAGACAGTGGCAGATGGGGGACCCCATCACAGGAGCCATCAGCCGATCAAAGGCCAATCTCCACAAGCCCAGCAGAGCAAAAAGGCACAATGGCAGGAGAAGAACACAAATGATGAACTCAGAGTAGTTCATGAGAACCCAAGAATGAACCTAAGTACCATCAGGAAGAGCAACATTCTTCTTACCTAACTCTAGGTGTCTATAATTGACATGGGTTTCACAGATAGTTTTATTATCAGTAGAGACCTAATCAACCCAGTCAGTGGAGTTTAGTGTGCAGTTCACCTGGCTAAATGTCAATACATATTTCCACTGAAGATGAATCTGTATTCAGTTCCACTGACAGCATGAACAACCCCTAACGGGAGTTTAGACACCTTAGTTGAATTGCCAACAATGTTATAGACACCAATGCTATAGACATGTGAAGTTTAGCATGATGAATCTTAGACCATTTTCCCAGAGAAGGAAGTTGTAAGAATGAAGCAACACAACAACCCCAGTTTACTGATCTATTACACAGCCTAGAGAGCTGAAACTGTCATTCCAGTGGCATAAAACTGCAATAATCAAGGGGAAAATAAGATCAAGAATACAAAAGACATAAAATGCCATTAAAATAAGTTTTTGTGACTGCAATGGATGAGGCTGACTACCTCTTAGCAGGGTCACAGACAAATTTTCCAGTTTTGTGATCTCCACTCCAGGCTGCACAGCTCTTCTAATGCCTGCTCCCACACACACTGAAGACAAGTGTGTGCCACTGGTAGACAGCTATTTTCTATCTCCTCCTAAATTAAGACCATAATTGGATGCAACTGTCCTGTCCAACATTTGGACCATCCTTTAAATCACAAAAAATACATAGCACATGTTCAGCTTTCCACAGAGAGGAAAATGAGTCAGAAAGATGTGATCTTTAATTAAGGGGAATACCTACCTAGTCGAAGGCATTCTAAAGATGCCTGGGCCCAGTTTCTTGTAGATGAAGATTCAATGTAGTAGCAGTGACCTCGGAAAGGAATCCAAGACTTTTGTCCTTCTGACTCAGGGCACTTTCCTGGAAGCTGAGGGGGCTCGGTGGGTGCTTGAACTGTTTAAAAAAACAAAGTGTTTTTAAAAAAAGACAGCATAAAACTTAAAGAAACACCTTCTTATATATTCTTTCATCATGAATAGACTACTCAAATGTATGTTGGAAAACTCACTCAGGTCTTCAAGAAATAAAAGTGTGATCTTGTTAGTCTATACTGCTTACTGCATCAGCAGCATATAATGGGAAACAGTCCTAAATATATGATCAAAAAGTACTGCAACTGTAGTCTCAAGAAATCTAATTTAGCAAAGAGTCCAAGCATACTTTTACCTTTTAACATATTCTTAAGTTCAGCTCAGCTCTTTACTCATAAACATATTTTCACACCTGACTTCTTAGCTGACTTAGGATAATAAAGTGACCTAATATTGTGGAATGCAGAAGGTATTATCAAATGATAGTAATGGGAGTTTCAGGTCAAAAACATAAGACAAGGTAGCCTGAAGAAGTATCCTTAAACATTTCTATACCACCTGCAATTTGTTACTCAGTTATAAAATTAAAACCTGGAAAGCTGTTATAAGTAAAGATTCCTTGTGACACCTTATGGCTTGGTCATTTAGCTCATCCCTCTGCAACACTGTACCCAAGTGATTCCTACCTAACATTCACTGTCTTTTCACTTCTGAGGTTTTGCATTCTTGCATGCTTACTCAGTGTCAGAATAAATAGCAGAGTAACATCAGTTTAAGCTTTGCAAAATATATCTAACATTATATATGTAAAATGATGGCTATTCACAGTCATAGTAGCTCGTTCTTAATACGTACTGGCCCTCATTTTATAGCAGCCCCATTTGGCCCAAGAGAATTTTAAGATTTCATCTGTTTAGCTCTTGAAATAAAAACCAGCATCTAAGTACATATCAGCAGACCACTCACCACAATGAACTCTAAAGAGAGATCATGGCAATAACTGTGGTTAGACTCAAGTTCTTACCATCAGGTTTTTTGCAAACAGAGAAGTAACTTTCATTGCAGGATCCTGTCTTCCAGGCTCCAGCAATATCCAGATAGACACAGCCTATTTTTTGCTTTGGCTCCCCTTCAGCCCATTTAGTGTACTTCATTCTCCAGTTATCAATCCATTCATAACGCCCATTGGTCTAAGAAAAAAACAAATCAATGGGAATGATTAAACTCTAAGCATTAACCATTCCTTCATCAGTCAAATGTCTGTCTATGCAGCACCTTATGCTAGAAGCTTGGGTTTTTTTGAAATCAGTAACAAGTACCAATGGCTCAAACATTTAAATTTCTGTTGTGACAAGCAGCAATTTGTTGAGCAATAGAGCAGTGCAACAAATGCTTTTCAGCCAAAGGAAATGCAGATTAAGTGACACTGAGTTAATTTTGAACTTAACAAAACTGTTACTTTGGAATTAATTAAAATTTCATGGGAAATAATTTTCAGGAGTAAAGGCCTGATGACTACTTTTTGTACTATCTGTTTAACCCTAAATTTCAAGAAATGTAGATTACTTTAACTTAAAGTATATTTAAAATCTTAATCATTTCCCACCAAAGCTGGTGAACTCAGTGAATCATCCTGTTGATTAGTTCAGGGAAATCTTTTGATTTTTTAGGAAGTGGTGTGTTATGATCACTCATTTTTTTTACTTTCATGTGCTGAGCCAAATGGAGTGAATGTGGGACGAGCATCTGTGACAAGAAGAAAGGGTGGTGTATTTTAACATCCAGAAAAGTATCAAAATAGCAAAGAACAGGAATAGGGGAGACAAATTAAAATTAAATTAGGTCAAAAGATTAAATACTTGGCTAACTAGCTTCAAAATTGTCAAAAGAGTCACAGCAACAGCACCTTGTTTCATTTCTGAAAATTAGGTATTGTTACTTAGAATAAATGCTTTCTACTGTGCATCTTATATGGATTTTATCTCAAATACACTGTAGACACAAAGAGATTTTTCAAGATTCTATCCTAAAATGTCTTGTTTGCAAGCACATGGAGTGCAATATGACAGAAAAAGTGTGAAATACATGTGTAGTATATACAGTCAAATTGGGGTAATGGAAGAGGATGGATTCCTATCTGTAAATCTGACAGTACATAAAAGTACTTAGGACCAAGATATAAACTAATAAGCTAAAGCAAAGAGAGGTAATAAGACTTTTCAGTTCCTGATTTGTCCATACAAGCAGGAGCATCACGTTCAATCAGTTTGATGTTCTTACCACATTACTGTTAAGACCAATCCACATAGGCACCCCATACTTTAGTATCTTTAGCCACAGGAACGAATGACTGTAGGGGTCTAAGATGCTGGAAAGGTCAAATTGATCACGTTTGCAGTTTTTTCGTGCATCCTCCCATTTCATTTTGGTATGGATGAACAAATAACTACTGTTACCATAATGGATAATGCTGGATGGGGATGAACTTGTAGAAGGTAGAAACTCAGCATCTGTAAAATAAAGGATAAAAAAGACTTCCATACTTGTTAAAAAGGGGCTTATGACTTCTCTGTAGTTACAAATAAAATTAAACAAAAAGCTTTTTTTTCTGGGTTTCATATTCCCTGACTTTTGATCAGCATGGGTTAGATGTGCTATTCTTTAAGCCAGCATCAGCAGTAAAAATCAATTACAAAGCTGAAGAAAGGAAAAGTGCTATTTAAAGCAACCTCTGTCAAACAGTAAAGGAGAATTCTGTATAATCCACCAGAACAGTGTTACTGAAATGACTTAGAATTAGATTAGTTCACAATTTCTTTAATAAAATTTTTTTTTCATGAAAAGGAATGCTTTGCAGAGACTGTGTTGTTTTCCAGGGAATTTTTTTGCCAGAGAAAAGGAAAACTCCACAACAGACCAGTCCTTAAAAAATTGATAGGATATTTAAATTGATCAGATATTTAAATCCAGGTTTTCACTGCTTTTTCATATCATTTTTTGAGGTGAATTAGCTTTTAAGTTTGGTGCAGGTGAGTTACAGTCACACTCCAGACAGTTCATACAACACATATGAGCCAATATTTTCCAGAAGATGTTTTGAAAGCATTTGAAAGTGTTCAGAAAATGACAGACAAAATGATGGAGCATGGGCCACACTGAACACAAAAATGTAAATACGAATTTCAGCTCAGGAAGGTAGCAACATAGTTACTGGGAAGGGTCAGCTGAGAGAAGTGACTCTAACTGGATCTCTGACACATATGACCCTTGTGTTCCTGACTGAAAAAAAAATTATTGATATATCTTTATTGGAAGTGGAGTTAAATCCATACACCCAGAAATTCCCTGAGAAAACATATTGTTTGATTGTGTTTTAACTAAGAAGACAAGTACCTGCATTAATTTGGCATATATATCCTCTGTTGTTATCACAACTCTCATCAGCCCACTTCCCTGCATCCTTAACAGGGTTGTTTCTCATGACAACACAGTCAGCCTCAAGGGAAAAAGATGTAAAATCAGTTACAAATAGCTAGAAGAAACAAATATGAAACTTTTGACTCCCTTTAACATTTTCAAGCATAAGTAATCCCGTAGTTTTACTCTTTACTATCCTTGTAACATTTAAGAGCATAAGTTTTATGGTGTGGAAATTCTGTTCCTCTTGCTCTTCACAAATTTCTTAATGTTGCTCTCTCTTGCACAATGTTGGGGTGGATAAGCAGACCAGAGAAATTACAGTATTTTTGTATCTCCAGGCATACAGCATGGAGAGAAGGAAAGCCACAGACAATTTAAAGAGAAGTGAAATCGACTACTGGAGAAAAGAACTTTGCCCAAGAAAAACCTAGACCCTCAACAGGCAATGGAGCATTTCTGACGTAACAGTCTCTTCAAATTTATCACTGCAATCTGTAATACTACACATAGCAAAACTAGAACTGTCCCTGCCCCAAGGCAGCCATTAATCTGTCAGTATCACCCTCACAGTGACATTTCAACTTCTGTGACAGGGACACAATAGCTAGAACCTATGTTAGTACATATTAAACAAATAGTGATGAATGCAGCAGACTGACAGAATTTGCTTCTGTGTAAGATGTGGCTGTTTGAGGAGAATGTTTCTAAGTACCCCTTGAAAGCCACATGAGAAACCTGCTACGTTCAGGCACAACTGCATTCAGAGGACTAGGAGGATGTGCTCATTCAGTAAGCTTTTGGGGCAACTGCCGTGAGGCAGGAATCCCACTGTTCTATTTACCAAAGCCTATGAGAGAACATGGGGTAAACACAGAAGCAGTGCGGCCTTCACTGACACAGAGAACTGAAATCTGAAACCAGTCTTTTTAGGAGCACTCCACAGATCCTGTCATCAGCTAACAGAGCAACTACACAAGGGTTCAAAATCATTCACTCTATTTGGATTTATATTTGACATATAAAAGTAGTAAGTCAAGCAGTAACATGTCTCAAATCCCAACAAATGTATAAATACAAAATGCAATCTAAAATCAAATTTCAGTGATTGTTATTTACCTGACCATCATATGAGTATAAATCCGTGTGTCCTGATGGGAATCCTTTGGCCCAGTTTGTAAAGTAAACTCCTGTTCCATCTGTCCAGAGGAACCTCAGTTCGTGATTTATATCATTTAATCCAATCCATGTATCAGTAACAAAATCTTTCATATGGAAGGTGAGGAAAGCTAAAGAAAAAAAGAAACAAACAAGAGAAGTACTTTTAAAGAAGGGCAATTGAAATGTCTGGCTTCACTGAGACTGGTGATACTAAATATTTTTTTACTGAAATACACAAAACTTCAGCATTGAAAACACAAGAAAGTAAAATGAAAAGGAGGTGACTTTTGAATTTAATGAGCAGGGAACCAGGTACATAATTGTGGCTTTGGGAAAAATACTTCAGCTAAGTACCTAATCTGGTACTGGGATGAATCCCAAAAGCATGACAGAAATGTTTTTTATTAATGTCTCCAGACATTTTTGAATCCTAGTCCCACAGTTGACTGAGAACCATACAGTCATGTAGATCACATACATTTTTTATAATCCCACCAGAGTGGTTACCCCCAAGTGTCATCAGACAGACAGTACCACTGAGCACCTACCACTTGCTCATTTGCACAAGTAGAGTTATTATAGAACTGTGAGAGTGTTTCCACTCTCCCCAGAACACCTTGGCAATAGCTTCCAGCACTGCCATGGCAGGGAGCAGAATGCACAAGTGACATGCTTAAAATGAGTCTCAACAGAACTACTCATCACGAGCAAGTCAATTACTACAGCTTTGCACAGTCCAGGAAGGTGCCTATGTGTCTCAGCTAGCACAGCTAGGTCACAAATAGAGTAGGTCAGCTGGCATTCATCAACCCACAAATCCACAATATATCAAACACTGTGATAAAATGAACGTATCATGGCTTTTGCAACCATTTGAGTCATTGTTATAAGCCTGCATTTCTCTGCAAATGGTAGATGAATTTCTCTCCTCTATTAACTGTCCACCTTCCTTTAGTCTTTTTTAATTAGTGCATCTTACACTTCCAGGAACGAAACCAGTAGATCTCTTTGCCAAATGTCAGCATTGCTGTCCTGACAGAAACTGTAACAGGAACTCAAGCTTTTATGCCTATGTTGCAACCAATAACAATAGTTTTGTGCTTACAGCTTTAGTGCTCATTTCTCTTTTACTTAGAATTCAAGCCCTGTGCATAAGCCAACCACCTGAAATCTGTTCTGCTGAAATTGTGTTGAATAAGAGTTTAACTATGTTTGAAAAGTGGAAGTTTGATTCTTCCATCTCTTCACATGTGGAAAACATAAGTGGTACTAAGTTAATGTCAGCAGTCCAAATTTAAGGTATTTAATTGCTTAGACTACAACACAGATTTGGTTTACAATGGTTGATTTCTCAGTATGCTCCTCTGAGTTCACAGTGTATCTTGTGCAACATCTGTTTCTCATGACTGTAGTATAAAGCAGTATTTTTAAAGAGAGGGTTTTTTAAACGTGCATCAAAATCTTCCCCAACTTTTCGTTTGGATATGTGACACATTTATTCGAGCATGAAGTAATTTCCCTCTGCTCATCTCACCTGGTCACAGATGCAGCTCTTAGGCTCACTAGAATAAGTTCCTCTAGTGAAAAGAATGGTACATCTAAGGGTGAGTTGTGAATAGGTGTATGAGCAGTCAAACCTCTGCCCCAAGCTGCTCAGAGACAGCAAGTTTTGATCCTTAAAGGTGCTCAGCTTGAGTTCATAGAAAAGTCATGCAGCGAGTTAATGCCACCTAGTGAAACTACATCATTTGGAATGGAACTTGCTCGATTCAGCTGGCATCATGTGTGAGCAGAAAAAGCACTACTTTGGCTTCCAGGACAATATACATGTGTATATATATCTAAGACAACATGAAAATTTGGTAGATTCAGGTGGAAACTTCACTGTATATTTCCAAAAAGTGTATGTTTGAGAAAAAAATATAATCTGGTGTAGCCATTATTCAAATTCTGTCCATATTTACACAAATACAACAGCCATCCTGTAATGACTAAATGTTATCTCTGAGTTGCTACAAAACTATACACAGTACCTTGCACTTGTTCATTAGGGATAGTGGCCAGGTTTCCTCCTAAATTCAGGCAAGCTTTTCGTGCAGCATGCCAAGTGACACGTTCTTCTTCTGTGGATCCAAATATTTTGTAACACTAAAACATGAAAAAATTATCTATATATTATCTTTACTTCAGTATTACTCACATATTGAAAACCATTGCTTTAAGCAAAGCAGAATGGAGAAAAGGCAGTAAAATAAAGCATTTATCTGAAAAAAAAAAACCCCACATTCAGCTTAATATGAGCTTTTTGTGTTGTTCTTTGTTCTATATCAAATTGAAGGTCTCAATAAAGTGTTTTGCTGAACAAGACACATACTAGATTTGATCTGAAGTCTCTAGAAAATAAGCCAAAATTGGCTTTATAGACAGTCAGCTAACAGTGGTAAGTTACTCATGACTGGTATTATTCTGCCTGTTTGTTTATTTGACTCTACAAAGCATATCATGTTAGTTAAGGAAGACAAAATGTATTCAGTACTGAAAAAGTATACTGGCTTGGTTAAAAAACCATCAAGATCAACCATCAATACTTCAGGAACTCTGTCTAAAGTCTTTAGGAAATGTACATCCAAAGATCTGAAGAGATGACTAAGGAATTATTATTGTCAACTGCAACTGAATATGCTCATCTCCCTCTTCATTAAAGGCATCAAAAAAGCACCTTTCCTGCAAAACAGTGGATGAGCAAACAGAAAAGCATGTAGGCATTGAACCGCCCTCTGAAAAAAAACCATAGTATTTTAGTTTATTAAGAAACAATGTTCTTAAACAACTCTCTTGTTAAATAGTTCCCTATTTTATGAGTTGCCAAACATCCAACATGTGCTGTATTTGTTATGGTACCTTATTGTGAAAGGAGAGCCAAGTTGGATGGCATCCTCTTGGAGCTGAAAATGTTGTTGGAGGAACAGTTGAATTAATGGAACTGTTGTGCCTTTCACAAATGTAGGGATTTGGATAACCACAGTTTATATCATTCCAAAATCCTGAATGCAAGATAAGTGGAAAACTGTATGACATAACCACATCCAGAACTGGTTAAATGGAAATCAATTTCACTCATTCTTACACAAAGTGCTTTTAGTTGGAAGATAAGATCAAATCCTCAGAGTGTCTCAGTTTATTATCATTCCATATCAGCATCTAGACTAAAGATGTTATTTTAAAAGACATCTAAAGATGGCACTGTAATTACAGAATGTTAAAAGCAGTGTAGAGCCAGGTACTAGAAACATCAATTTTATAATGGCACATTAGGCCAATTTTAATAAAAAATGTAAAACAGTTGTATAGCAATCACAACCACAGACCT
This sequence comes from Megaceryle maxima, assembly GCA_024605025.1. Lineage (NCBI taxonomy): Eukaryota > Metazoa > Chordata > Aves > Coraciiformes > Cerylidae > Megaceryle > Megaceryle maxima. The sequence continues at coordinate 55,566 of JANHGN010008829.1, read as the reverse complement.
CTATCAAAATTTCCTCATGCTAAATTTAACATAAACACGATAGCATCAAACTATTAAGTCCTGAATATAATACTATGGTCTATTTCTACAACATTTTGCAAAAGAACAAAAATAGGGGGGAAGGGGGTGCCTCTCAGAAGAAAAAAAGTTGTGACATAAGCACAAATAATGAAATAGAAAAACAAACTTATAAGACTCACCTAAATTCTTATACATAACTACACAGTTTTCATCATTGTTTGCAAAATTAGGTTCATGTGGTGCCCATGCCAAATAATTCACTGGAGTGCCATCCATCCAGCTTAAGAAAAACAATCCAACAAAACACTTCTTTAACATAACAATAAGCTTCCATGATCCAAAAAAGTAATTTTGCAACATGTTTAATACAGCTGTTCTTGTACAGGGGTTTTTGACCAGTCTTCCTTTTTGCTAATTGCACTAAACTTGCTCTCTGCTCAAAGGCATAGGGTATGTGCTGAAGTTAAGTTTACCCTGCATTTAAGCAATATGACACATTTGCAACTGATAGGACAATACTCAAAATAATCACTGAAGCCAACATGAAAGCCAGCCATCATTTCAGCATGAAAGCCCAGATGCTCACCACTTCCTCCAAGTCACACATTCCCTGTGCCTATTACAGAGATAAGAGATTTTATTCGTACCACTGGTAAAATGCTTGATCTTTCCCCCATGCAGAGGAAAAGGGCATGATAAACCACCAACAGGGAAATTCCTGTGACAACGTGCCTTACCATAAGGTAGAACACAAACACCAAGAAAGTTGTACATCTAAGTAGATTAAACAATAAAGATCAAAATCCTAACCAGGCAACCAAGCACTTCCTAGGAGTCATATTCCTATTGGACCGCAAGTGCCCGGGTTCACCCTTCGGGCACATACACAAGATACTTCACTTAAAAACATATTCATCTTAGGCTCCCTACAAAAACAATGGAATGATAGAGACACCTCATTTTCAGAAGGTGATCTAGCTCACCTAACATCTTAATTATCCTCTGGAGGGTCCTTTTTATCACTGTGGCCTACAAGGAGAACCAAGAACTACTAGGCAACTATCCAGGCACTTCAAGACCCAAACTGAAATGAATCCAGGTCTAAATTAACATCACATGTAAAAATCAATATGGTGCTTCATACTGCCATTCAGAAAGGCTTGAAGAAAACCTGCTCCTCACAGTGCACCTGAAGTTATATAATGGCAACAGCATTTGTCCCTTATTACAGTCTTCCCAACAATTGAGAGTAGGGACAACGAATGTTTTTACCCACCAAAGAGTTAGATATTTTGAGTGGGAGCATCTAGTTATATTTTCAGTATAAATCACAGAAGAGGAAACCAGAATTCCTAAATAAAACTTCAAAATACATTATCTGCAGTATAATTTTACTACTAGCTTTGGGTGAATTCTGTTTAGGAAACTTGAAGTATTTCTACTGGATAATCTGTAGCTAAATTAACATGGGATTAAACCACTTGAGAACACAATCAAGTTTAAATTAAGACTCAAAACTATGTCCTTTGAAAATCCATGCCCTGTTAACTTGTTTTGTCCCACAGCCTACAAAATCTTAAACAGTAAAGTAAAACTTTCCATATCTAACAGACCTGATGTAAATTTATAAAAACAAAGTTAATGCTTTTATAATGTTAAAAAAAAGCTCAAGTTTTAGGGTTTATGGATCTAGTCTAGCTTCCTCTAGTGTCAAGCAGAAATTCCATTTACTTGAAAAGGAGCTGGTCTTCTACAAACAAAAAAATTCACCTCTGTCAAGAGGAAATACTTTTCAAAAATTCCTTATATGAGCTATATTTTATTGCAGCATGGACAGCGCAGATAACAGCTGAGAGGAAAATTCAAGTCAAGCTTTTTTCCTGCTATGATCAAATAGAGAATGACAGTAGTAGCAATAGGGCGAGAATGCCCAACAACAGAAAAGGGATTAAAAAAAAAGTGGATTAAATATAATGGCACAGTGTGGTGTATTTACTGCAGAATACGTTTTTGCAACCTTCACAATAAAAAAACATTAAGCATGAAATCTCACAGAATTCAGAGGAAAAACATTCTCATTTGCTTTTACAAGCAACAATTTTATTAATTATTTTTGCTCTGCTCTGTAGATTATTTTAAAGCACAATGCAAGTTTGATGGTTCTAGTTGGCCTACCTTGTCCGTTGGTCAACACTCAGTTGTAAACCAATAAAATATGAATCCTCTTTGCCATTTTTCAAGATCTAGAATGTAAAGATGAAAAAATGTATAAATCTCCTCTTGCTATCATAGAAATCTACTAGGTTAATAATGAGTAATGTACATCTGACTGACAGAGGATATTGAACTGCTATATTCTCTAGCTACATTTCAGTTAAAGCAGCTCCCAGTTGTCAGTCCACAGTCAAACTTCCCCACTGGGCAAAAGGTGTGGTCATCCTATCAACACTTCTGACAGTCCTACTTGAAAGTCACTGAAAATGGCATCTCTCACACAATATCTGCAGCAGACATCATCTGAAATTTCTTGCAAGGGACAAGCCTTCCTACAGTTTGGATATAAACTGATACAGGCCCTTGTGTCATCTCACTGCCACTCTTCAGTTGGCTCAGGAAAAGCTCCATGGAGTTCAAATCTGACTTTTAAGCACAGTCCTGATCAAAAGAAGTTGGCCTCAAGACAGTATAAACGGGCAACCAACCCCAGCCATCTAGGAAATATCATTTAAAAGCTGTTTCTCATGGCATAACCCATGCCTCACGTTGTTCTTCCTGCATAATTACATTTTCCCCACAAGAGGAAGGAGACAAAGGAGCCAACTTGAGAATCTAAATGAGGCTGCTAGGTAGACTACGTCCCAGGTACACTTGACAAGACTAAAAGCCAATGTTTTGAGTGCTGCATGTAAGCCAATATGTTTTGATTCACTACTTAGATCACTTTACCTGCTGATAAACTTTTCTTTCAGTTAACTTACCCACCTTACAGAATCGTAGCTCACTAGTATAATACTACTTCTTGATAAAATGAAGCCAGAGATCAATTAAAAGTAAGCATTAAGATTTACTTTAGCACATTACCAATTGCAGATAGATACAGTGTGGTGTAACTGACACATTGAATAGGAAAAGCAGATAATAATGTTTAATGCTTACAGTGCTTATTCCTATACAAAACACCAAACCACAATTGTCATAATCTCAGCTATGAAACAATATAAAAAAACCCTTGAATTTGTTCTTCATATTAATCTGGCTTCATGCTACTGCAATTCCACTATCATGAAACTTGTAGGAAGAACACCTGGGTGAAAAGGATTTGTGCCCCTGCTCACTTGTTTTGGATGATTTATTCTATAGTATTAATGCTTTTCTTACATATCGCCAGAGGAACTTTCTTTCACTTTCACCCTCAATGACAGCAAGGTCTCCAAAGTTCCTTTTGCAGAACTCTCGACCTTTTTCCATAGGAACACTCTCCGTGCTGATATAATATTGTTTGTCTTCATTTATAATCCATCCATCCTCAGTAGTCTTGTATACTGTAAGATAAATGGTACCCTAATTATACTGTTCCTGAGAGACAAGACATTCTCATTAGTAAAAGTTTAAAATGCTTTTAAACATAAACACACACAAATAGTAATAACACTTACTAGGTGCAGGAGATTCTGTTGGTTCAGGCTTTGCACTTGCCCCTGTAAGAAAAAAACAAAACAACATTCAGTATGATTCTACACTTTCAGCTGTAAGAGAAAATATTTACTGTGATTGATAGGCATGTTTTTCTACTGACACTGAATTTTACATTTAGCAATGGATTTAACACCAAAAACTAGAATGAAATAAATAGCCTAAATCTCTTATTTTTGGTACACTATTAATTTTTAAATATATATTCTTGTTCCTTGAGGCTATTCCTTATGGGCAAGGTATTATAAAATACCTTGAGATTTACCTGAATTATCTTTGCTATTCACAGGATGAAGAAAACCTTATGACCCAAAGAATTATCTCTGTTAAGACAGTTCTGTGTCTCCCTCTCCCTCCTTTCCCCAGTTCATTTATACATGAATTCTAGCTTAAAGTGGAGGAAGCAGGAACACAGGCTGTATCTTCTCCCATACCTACTACAGACTGATGTTCTTTCCATATTTCTCCATTTGAGTGGTAGTTCTCTGTGGATTGTAAAAAATTCCCTAGATAAAATCTCACTGGAAAAGATCTCATCTTCTTCTCAAAAGAAGGCTACAGGCTAAAGATTTGCCCTGTTTGTTTTTCTTATGGCATCATGGAGATGGCACCCTGTATGGCATAATTAGTATCACAGGAAAACAATCTCTAATACAGGAGGTCTCTGTCTTTGTAGGTTTAGCAATTTATTTTGTGCTAAAACATGATCACACAGATACTGATATTTAACAAGAAATTTTCTGCTTAAAAAATTCTTTTAACAATATAAAGCAGAGCTGGTACTTTATTGTCAATAATCTAATGAAGCATCTTTATTTTGCTCCCTTTCTTCAGAATATAAGAGTGTTGTAAATGTTTAAATGAGAACTTTCTGAAATAGTCAAACGGAGGATGTTGAGCATGTGGAGCTCAACATTTTCCTGAATTATTAATTTTGTCTTGATGTCTTCAGAATATAAAAAGTATACAGACTCAGATCTCAAGAGAAACTATCACAAAAACCAACATGTTAATATAAAATCCAGTCACTGAAAAACAAATTATCTTGAAACCAGGCTCTATCTTGCAACTACAGATTCAATTAGCTGACAAAACAGTATCTTAGCCAGGTAAAGGAGGAGAAAAAAAATAAGTATCTGAACTGATATGCATACTGTTTTCTAATGCCTTGAAATTCAATTCAGAAAAAAAAAAAAATCCAAAATAGGATTTGTTGAAGAAGGCATGAACTTTTTCTAAATAAAAAGTCAAAAATGAATGTCAACATAGAAAGCAACATTTTCTGTTTTTCAAGTATCACATTTCACCTTCTGGAATCACACAGAAAAATCAGTGAGAAGTCCCAGCAGGGCACCAAAGGCTCTGTATCTTCAAGTGTATCAAAAACTTGGAAATAGTTACACGACTTTGATATTTTACATTCCAGAGGGAAAAATTCCAATAAACAGGTTTTGAAACTTTATTTATTTGAAAATTTATTTCCTACATTAAGGAAAAAATCAGCTGAAAATCTTTTCTTATTATACTAATACAGAGGAGTAAGTGATACCTTTCCTTAACTGGCAAATCCATCCATATAGATAATCACAGTGCCTGTCATTCCAAAGCATGCTGGAATCACCATTGATCTCTGCACAAAGTTCAATTCCTTGATAATTATTGGGTTCTCCAAAGCCCCAGTTTTCATACTTCACCTATGACAGAAAAGGTTTTGTGAAGATTCTGTTATGTAGAAAGAAAATAATGGAGAGCAGGAGGAGACAGCATCAAACCGCAGACCTACAACTTGTTCCTACTGTCAGTTTTAAAAACTTAAGAGAAAACCAGAATCTCCCTGTGCAAATGCTGACATTTCAAACTTTTCTCCAGATTGCATCTGGACTGCAGCTTAGATAACAGTTGTTTCTGATCACAGGTGGAAAAATATTGACAGTTTTTATAGGACCTAAATTCTGTAAAATTCATCTAATTACAATGGGGGGACATGCTACATGTTTGTATTAAATTAAGTAAATATCCTGTATGAATAAAGTAATAAGACATTACTGAAACACAACAAAAATGTTGGCATCTTTCTAAGAAAAATATTACTGCTATTCTAATTTTCCTGTAAATTCAAATTTCAGTTTTCTGTATAGTAAACTTCCATCCATATATTTTGACCGACCTTGCATAAAAAACACCCACATCTCCATAAGCACTTCTGTTTTTACAGTTTCATATCTTATTCTAAAGTACAGTCAAGTCACATGGGCATAAAACAATTGCATTTGGCTTTATGGAATGTAGGTTATTTCAGACAAAGATCTAATCAGCAAAGAAGAAAAATAGTAAAGATGGACTATTTTACTCAAAAAAACCTTGCATTTTTAAGAATATTAGTCTACATTAGTGTACATTAATTTAATTTTCTTGTTGGCTCAATGTACATTTTCTTATCAAAGAAGCAGCAAGTTTTAGTCAAAAAAAAATGAAGCCATGAAATTGCTTTTCATAAGCTTTCCTAAAGAGAGCATGATAGAGTAGAGGGTTATAATTAACTATAAAATTGCACAGAAACACACCCCCCACACACACACATACTTGAGAAGCACAGGGAATGCAAAATAACAGCTGTGGAAAATTAAATCACTCACTGGAGATCCATCACTCCAAACAAAGCCATCATCAGGATTCAAGTAATATAAACCCATCCAGAAATGCTGCTGGTAATAGCCATTGTTCCTAAAAGAATCCAAATAATAAATGTCCCATTTATAAGAAGTTTAAATATAAAATGAAAACTAGTAAGGGCTTTAAAATATGTTTAATAATCTGTCATTCACAACAGTTAATAAGCTTCTCTAAAAATAACCCTTAAAGTTGTTAGAAACAAATAAAGGGTGGAAATTAATTCAAGTGCAACCACTTCTAGCTGTTATCACTATACATTAACTCAAACAGGTTGAAATATTGACCAAGAAAATCTCCAGATCCAATCCAATTCCCAAAAATAAAGTGTCTTAATACTTTTGTATAATCATTAGATAGCTACCGTGGCTCCATTTATCAACTCTCCATTTTCTCTGTAAAGGCACTTAAAATTTCCAAACTCAAAGTCACTCGCTGCAGCTGAATCACATTTAAAAAACAGCACCTTAAACTAATTCTTGTCAGCAAGCAGACACATTTTACTGATTTATCTGAATTTATGGAGTCAATTTGTGATAACACAGCATCTGAGACTTCTTCCTTACTCTAAGTACGTATCTGGGATTCTAGTATGGCTGTAGCATCTTGCAAGGTTGCTGTGTTTCAGTCTTGCTTCCCAGACAGGCAAGTACAAGTTCATTAAGCCCAGCCCATTCAGGTTATATTGCCAGTGTTACCTTTTCAACAGTACTTCATCTCATTCAGAAATCTCACACCTGCTCTTTACAGTTCAGGGACTTACTAACCTTATTTACATTCCCTGTGTAGGAAAACATGAAGCTGAAGTTGCTTCTGCCTTCATAAAAGTGACAAACTATTAACATACTGCACAGATTTATAACATGACTATTTTCACTTGCTAATGTGAAAACAACTGGCATCTGTGGTAATTTCATAATATCCACAAATCTATGGTAAATATTTTTACATCAGATGATAAATGTTGCCTCAATTAAATAACTTTCCAATTTCTTTTCAGTATTAGCTTCTGAGGTGATTTGGTCTAGTCATACAACTCCTGCTATTTCATCAGCTCTGCTTTTTTGCTGTCTTTAATACAGATACAGACAATGAATCTAGAATGGCTTATACTGAAATAAAAGCATACACCTAAAATTAAATATGTTGGAGAGATCAAAAAGCTAATTAAAGTAAATGGATGACCACACTACAGATACTCACGCAATAGAACGCCATATCACATATTGTTCTTCTTTACCATTAATGGAGGCCAGATCTCCTCCTATAGCTCGACAAAACTCTTGAGATTCGAGCCATGTTTTCTTTTGGTCTCCTCTTGAAAAAGGCTAAAGAAAGCATTTTCTAATCAGACAAAATAGACCATATAGATCACAAGATTAAGAAACATCAGCTACCCAAAAGCAATTAATTTACAATTAACTTGTTCTGTGAATATTACATAAACTTTGAATAAAGGGCTGTGAAACACAGGCTTACTACTTGTCTTTAAGCTAGGTTACTAAACTGCATTGCTGACAGAAATACCTGCTGCAAGACAAGCAGGAGTAAGGCACTTTTAATCTTAAAAGAATGGGACATTAAGATAAGAAGATCAGACCTGAAGGTTAGACTTCAATGGAATAAGCAAAACCATAAGCATTTCAATAGAAGGCAACAACATCTCTACATATTGCCAGTCTTGTTTAATACCTTTACTGACAGTCTGGACAAGGGGATCAAGGGCACCCTAAGCAAGTTTGCCGATGACATCAAACTCAGCAGGAGTTTTAATCTACTTGAGGGTAGGAAGGATCTGCAGAGGGATCTGGACAGGCTGGATTGATGGGATGAGGTCAATGGGATGAGGTTTAAGAGGGCCGAGTGCTGGGTCCTGCACTTTGGTCACAACAACCCCAGGCAGCGCTATAGGCTTGGGGAGGAGTGGCTGGAAAACTGCCTCCAAAAAAGGACCTAGGGGTGCTGTTGGACAGCCAGCTGAACATGAGCCAGCAGTGTGTCCAAGAGGCCAAGAAGACCAACAGCATCCTGGCCTGTATCAGAAACAGTGTGTCCAGCAGGAGAAGGGAAGTAAGTGATCATGCCATTGTACTTGGCACTGGTGAGGCTGCAGCTTATGTACTCTGTTCAGTTTTGGGCTCCACAGTACAGAAAAGACATTGAGGTGTTGAAGCAAGTTCAGAAGAAGGCAACAAAGCTGGTAAATGGTCTGGAGAAAATGTCTTATAAGAAGCACTCGAGGGACTTGGGGTTGTTTAGTCTAGAGAAGAGGAGGCTGAGAGGAGACCTTATCGCTCTCTACAACTACCTGAAAGTATGTTGTAGTGAGGTGGGTGTTGGTCTCTTCTCCCAGGTAACCAGTGATAGTTACAAGAGGAATAGTGATAGACAAGAGCAAATGGGCTTAAGTTGCACTGGGAAATGTTTAGGTTGGATATTAGGAAAAATTTTTTTACTTGAGAGTGGTGAGGCATTGGAATAGGCTGCCCATGGAGGTGGTGGAATCACCATCCCTGAAGGTGTTTAAAAAATGTCTAGATGTGGCACTTCAGGACATAGTTTAGTGTTCCTGATAATATTTAGTAGATGGTTGGACTTGATGATCTTGAAGGTTGTTTCCAACCGTAATGATTCTATGATTCTAAAATTCTATATAATCTGTAAATGAGCTTATGAAACAGTAAAACATATGTGTATCAATTTTTACTGTAGTTATGCGCAGCAAATAGAAAACACTGTAATGCGAAAATAAACAACATACTTACTTTGAAACAGAAGCTAATACGACTGTTTGAGTCCCAACCTTCTGGACACCGGGGAGCAGGGGTTGTTGTAGGAACTGGTGGAATCGTCACTCCCTCTGCCCACATTTTGCACAGGAACTTTGCCTTTTCTTCACATTTTATTACATCCCATAATCCACCTGCAATTCCAGTCCTCATGGCAACACAGCCTGGCTTTCTTCCTGGTTGTAAACAGGAATGCACAAAAGCAACATTTAGGGGTCAGAAGAATTTATAAAACTTCATATTCTATCCTGATGGAAATTACATCTGTACAGAGTCAAAAATATTTCTGTTGCTAGAGCAGGTCCAGAGGAGGGACACAAAAATGATGAGAAGGCTGGAGCACCTCTCCTGTGAAGAAAGGCTGAGAGAGTTGGGGATCTTCAGGCTGGAGAAGAGAAAGCTCCAGGGAGACCTTACTGTGGCCTTTAAATATATAACATGGGCTTATAAGGAAGACAAAGAAAGACTTTTTACCATGGCCTGTAGTGACACGACAAGGAATAATGATTTTAAAATAAAAGCCGGTAGATTTAAATTGGACATAATAGACATTTTTTATGATGACAGTGGTGAGACACAGGAAATGGTTGCCCAGGGAAGTTGTGGATGCTCCATCACTGGATGTGTTCAAGGTCAGGTTGGAGGGGGCTTTGAGCAACCTTATCTAGTGCAAGATGTGCCTGCCCATGGCATGTGGGAGTACTAGATGATCTTTAAGTACCCCTTCCAACCCAAACCATTCTGTGACTCTATAATTCTAATTCATGAAGAAAAAGAAAAACAAAGAAATAAAACAAGCCAAAAAATCTGTGGTTCATCCTCATCTGGGATACTGAATTGTGCCACATGTCAAACGCCTGCAGTAGCTCACTCTAACAACATCATAACCTGCAATCCAACAAATTCTTCCCTAAAACTGAAGATATGATTAGAGCTAGTTTCTCAAATTTGTCTAATTTTACTACGATTTTCCAAAATGAACTTGCTATATACAGGCCTAGTAGTGGCTTCATGGTCTATATAGCCTTACCACTCCACCCGACATTCAGATCAGCTTTTGGGTTCTGAAATTAAAGAGAATCAGAGGAGCTCCTGAAAGGCAAATGCAACACACCAGAACCTTGAAGGCAAATGACCAGCCCCTTTCTAATGTGATCATGTCATAGATGAAATGACCTCCCACCCCATAATTTTATTACATCAGAAAAAAATAGCAATGTTTGCATCAACAAAATGTAGGAAATAAGGAAAACCAATTAATCTAGAAAATATATTAACTAAAAGGGACTAAACACAAATCTCTCACTGGCCCTCTTGTCCTTCCCTATAGGACCAGACATACTTCATGCGTGCTGCGATCGCATACACCCCAGAACATGCAGTGCGCGAGCGAGATATGACTGAACATGCAGGACTTGCAAGCAGGGTGCAATATGCCTGCAGGGACTGCTCTTCCAAAGTAGTACAGACCCAGACTTTCCCAGAACAGACATAAATCAGAAATTTGATCTCAATTTAAAGCTTCTTTCCAAGCTCATGTTAAAAGCTCATTTCAGCACTGGGCAGGAAGTTTGGAACAGCACTGCATGCTTGAGAAGGCAGCCAGGTATAACTGAGAGCAATTAGTCATCATACCATGAAGCAAGGGCTAAGCAATGAAATAAAAACATTTAAGTAGTGAGCAATGTATTTTGTATCATTATGGAGCCACACCACACCTACCAGGCATTTCAGAATTCCAGTGTGTAAATAAAACAGATTCACCATTAGCCCACTTGAATGTTCCCTTTTCTTCTACATCTGAAAGTCCAATCCAAAAGTATCTTTCTGTTCTCAGCCCAACCAGGCTAGTCAGATAGGCTTGTTCATACCTGTTCAAAAGAACACAAAACTGTTAAATTAATACTGTTAAATTTATTTTTAAAAGTTGTAAAAGGCTTGTTATTTTCTCAGAACTACTGCTGTGCATTTCTGAAAGCAAAGATTAGATGGATTTACTTGAACAAAGCACATAACAAAACATTATATAATAAATACTTTCTAAGCTTCAATACCAGAGTATTCTGTCTTCTTTTCAGATGTCCAGTAAAGAAAGTGACAAAAAGACTGACATAAAACTGGTGGGAAAGAAGAAAAACTATGTGATTTATGACTTATAGCACTGGTTTTTTTGAGAGTTTCTAGCACCCTTGTATTTTAATGACTTCTTGTTTCGGGCAAATCCAAAACTGGAAAAGGAGTCTCAGCATTACGGGGGAAAAAAACAACCAAAAAACCAAACCAGCAGAAGCTCGAGTAGTATGATACTAAATTATCAAACTAAGGAACTCTGCAAATTAGATCTAATGATCATGCAAGAAAAGTTATGTTTGGGAAACAAACCTACATAGAGGTAAAGCCTGTCATAGTTCATTACAGTGTTTAAACTAACAGCTCTAAAGAAATCAAAGCAATTAAGTCTTCCTCATGTTAAATCTTCATATAATCCCCTCATGCAAGTTGACTTCCACATACCTGTCCTCAATAGTTGCTAAAAAGGCCTGATGCCTTCCACAGGTTTGATTTGCTTGAGAAAATGATACAAATGTAGTTCCAATGAAGTAACAATAAAAACCATGTCTTTTCCAACCCTGTCAAAATAAATATTAAATTATCACATATGTTGCAGGAAAAGAAAAAAAAAAAACAAAGAAGGAAAAAAGGAAAAAAAAAAAGGGGGAAAAAAAGAAGGGAAAAGGGGGAAAAAAAAAGAAGGGAAAAGGGGGAAAAAAAAGAAGGGAAAAGGGGGAAAAAAAAGAAGGGAAAAGGGG
>JANHGN010008829.1:19983-40945 GCA_024605025.1 Megaceryle maxima | reverse complement strand
GAGAAAACAACACCCCATCTTAAAAAAAACAACAGAAAAAAAAGAAAGAAAGGAGAAAAGGAAGATGTCATGTTTTCCGACAGAAAACCAGTGGCCAAAAAAAAAAAAAAAAAAAAAAAAAAAAAAAAAAAGAAAAAAAGGCAAAATAAGCAAAAGCCACAAAAGAGTAAGTTCCTTAGTTAATATTTACATAAAACTTTGAAGATTAAAAAGTTCTATGTCAAAGTTAGAATTAACATCGTTAATTCACATAATACAGATTTTCAGAAGAAACAATGACATTCCTGCTATGTTTTGCATATAATTTGGTTCAGCAGATGAACTAAGGTACTGGAAGGAGAAACTCCTGTGCAAAGCACTCTCACCTGTGCCTTAAAAGACTCCAGTTTTATAAAGTAAAAATAGAGAAGTAGGTGGCAAGTTTGGGTTTTTTTTCCTCCCCTTTTTCTTTCCCCTCAAGAAATGTAAAATAATCATTTTGGTAACATACAGTCCCTTGTGCCACAATATGCAAAGTCCTCAAGAGCCTCAACAAGCCCCACTTCCAGCAAAAACTCTCCCAAAGCTCAACACTGCTTCCTACAACAATGAAGAACACTAGGATGTTCAGCTAGTGCTTGTGTCTGTCCTATGCTGACTTCAAGGTATGTCCATTGATGGCTGCATCATCATCTCCTACCATTTATTTCCAAGCCTCGCTAGGCTGGTAGGCACTTCAAAAACCACCCAAAACTCTGACCTTCTCAGCCTGGAATAAATCAGCACACATTTCGCAACCTTAGACTTTTTCAACACAGGAAAACTTAGTCTGAAGTTGCAGGAAGATCCACTGCTGTCTTCCCATAACTGAGTCTTCACTGGGAAATTCATGCAGTAATTTCTAGGGACTTCCTACTGTGCCTTACAAACTGCCTTTTGCAAGTATCTCTCTGTTCTCCTACTTCCTTATTAACCAAACCCAAACACTTCCTTCAAAAAGAAGGTGGTGTCATAGAGAGGTTCTAAGTTTTGTTCCATAAAAATAGATGATGGATTCAGCTGACTTCACAGAATCACAGAATGGTAGGATTGGAAGGGACCTTGAAAGATCTAGTCCCATCCCCCTGCTGAAGCAGGATCACCTAGATCAGGTCAGAGAGGAATGAGTCCAGGTTGGTTTTGAATGTTCAGAGAAGGAGACCCCACAACCTCTCTGGGCAGCTCATTCCAGTGTTCTGTTACCCTCACCATGAAGAAGTTTTTTCTCATATTTATGTGGAACCTCCTGTGTTCCAACTTGTATCCATTGCTCCTTGTCCTGTGATTGGTTGAGACTGAGAAGAGCCTGGCACCATCCTCCTGACACTCACCCTTTCCATATTTATAAACATTAATGAGGTCACCCCTCAGTCTCCTCCAAGCTAAAGAGACACAGCTCCCTCAGCCTTTCCTCATAAGGAAGACGTTCCACTCCCTTAATCATCTTTGTGGCTCTGCGCTGGACAAAGAGGCTAAGGAGTGAACAGCCCAACATAATCAGCAATGGAACCACATACATACTTAGGTAGGCAAACATCAACAAAACTTAGGGAAAGTCAATTTATAATTATGCTTTGTTTGGTCAGTTGATGGCTGATGCCAAGAGATAATGGGCTAGTGTAACTTCCATGGAATATGAAGTTACTTTTCCTACTAAGATCAACTATTTTCCTACTAAGATCAGCATACATATTTTGAAAGAGTTCAGAAGAACTCACAATAAAATTTCCCAAAATGAAAAAAAAAAGTCAATAAAAATTTCTACACAAAAGCCACATATATAAAAAAAAGCTATATGTAGCTAAAATGTGTTATGCTTTTTTTAATCTACAATTCTCACAACAAAAGTAAGTGACTTCTGAACTCGAGGGAAGACCTGGCCTGATGGCAAGCATCAAGCCCTTAAAATTTAGCCTTGAAAGAAACATTTACCAGTCTGACTTACTACTTGGTATAGAACGCAAGAGAGTCTTCCCATCAAAAAGTATGGTAGAACAAAAGCATAGCGTATATCAACAGCTATCCTTTCAAAATGCTAAGCTGGACAAATGATAGCTTTGTTATATTGTAGCAAAATGTATAACATTAATTTGCATCACTGTCCAAAATGTATGGAGTAAAATTAAAATGAAAAGTAAAAACAATTTAATGAAGGAGAGGTTAAAATAAAACTGCATCTAGAGCCATCAAATTCAATGAAAAAACAGACAAAACTAATAATACAACAAAGAAGCAGGTTACAGAGTCCTTTTTGATGGCACTGTTGCACGCTTTACTGTTAGAATTAAATGCTAACTTTCCATTAGCAGCCTGAGGGCACCAAGAGAACTAAATGGCCCCCACCATCTTCATTTGCAGCCTTCACTTACCTGCCTGCCCATGAGCTCTGTGGTTCCACTTAATCTCAGAAACAGGCCTTCAATCCCTGTCCATGCTGTAACAGAAGTACTTGTCTCCAGCTCCAGAAATGTCTATACCTGGTTATGGGACTTGTTGATCCAGACCCTGACCTTTGGGCTGTCTCCCTAGCTTGATCCTGGACTTGCTTTGTCACTATGGACCTACCCATCAATTACTGGACTGTGTCTGACCCTTCAGACGCTTGTTACTCTCTCCAGATCTGATCCTGACTCAGCTACTTGGCTTGACCTTGGATCCGCCTCATCATTCTGGATGTGGGCTCAGGTGCATCACCAGCTGCCTTCTCCACCTGCCCTGCTCCTTTGCTGGTGACAGTGGGACAGGCTCTGTCTGCAAAGACTTGGTCCCTGCAAGCTGGGCTACATTACACCTAGCTTGTGGCTCCTCATGTGCTAGAAAGGAGCCAACCCATGTTGCTCCCTGATGCCTCATTTTTTTCTTTACCCTTGAAGGCTAATTATCTGCTGTTACGTATATGAGCAGCAGAGAGACCAGCCAGATAAAGCAATGAGTATGGAACACTTTGGTAAAAGTTCACACTCTCTGAGACCTCAAAATATCTTGTCTTGATCCCTCAAAGTGAGAGAGGAAATGATTTATTTCAAAAATCCCTGCGGACTACCAGCTAACCTGTTCTTAATCACACACAAATAAAATCCACCCTAAATAGCTCATTCTGCTTTTTTTTTTCTAAATAAACAATTGGAAAAATTGATTGCAACCTCTGTAACAAGCTGTGTACATTTGACTTTTGCTCTTTTTCAAATTTTTCTTTCACAAATCAAAGCCTCCTTTATTTCTTCAGCCAAAACCTACCTCATGCTTTCCATATTGCTTTTGAGCACTGATACAAGTGCAAGGATGACAGTTCTTCTAAAGCAGCAGAACAGAACGCCAGGCTGCTATTTTTATTTATAGCCACAGCAATAAATATATCTATCTATTGGTGCTATCACAAAAAAAATTATTTGCTTAGGTTAGAAAATTAGAATCTAGTGGAATCTCAGCTTCTGTTCACAGAGATTTGTAACCTGAATCCAAGCTCCCCAGAATTCTGCAACATTTGGTTTGGCCAGAAAATGCCATCTGGATCCTCAGAGAGACACAAAACAAATTCTACCCCTTACTGCTTTTTCTTGAAACTCATGAAGGCAACCAAGTAATTCTGACAAAAATTACGGCTTTACCGATGCATTTAAAATGCCCTACTTGTTCCAAAAGACTGCAAGAAAAAAGCAAAATTAAAATATATT
Source organism: Megaceryle maxima (assembly GCA_024605025.1). Lineage (NCBI taxonomy): Eukaryota > Metazoa > Chordata > Aves > Coraciiformes > Cerylidae > Megaceryle > Megaceryle maxima. The sequence continues at coordinate 37,253 of JANHGN010008829.1, read as the reverse complement.
AAGGAACTGTGAATATCAAAACTAGTACTAGTTAGTACTTTTTTAAAGGACTAGCCAAATTATGAAATGCTTGTCAGCCTCTCACCTCTTCCAATACTTCCTGCACGAATACTTCCATGTACAATAACTTTAAACCCCAACAGATCACACCAACAGATGAGAGTAGCTAAAGGGCACAGGGTGGTAGATGAGACAAAATCTCAACTATGTGTTCCTTTCAACTGACCACGCACATGCTCCAAGGCCAGCTACCTTTCAAACCTCTGGTTCCTGAGCTGGTTCTCCAGCCTCGACCAGTGTAAAAGTCCTTGAAGCAAATGCCATATACAACCTCAATTAACTAACCTTCACATGTGTGCATTCAGCCTCCTTCCAGTGTCTGACCCTATATTCCTGTTAGACAACACATCTACTGCATCCTGCTGTCTACTGCATCATACTGCCACCAGCAGTGGCATAGACACTGCACAGACAATGGAACACAAAAATCCTCACGCCCTAAAATACCAGTTTGTTCAATTACCATGTGCACCATGGCCTGGTTGCCATGGAATAAATACATTTACACTCTTCTCACCAGAGCTTGTCCACTAATGCAGTCGAGAAGAATTTGTAATAGGTTATAATCTTACCCCTATTTCTGGACAGCATAAAATTCTTCACTAAAATATACATCAAACTAACTTTCCAAACACATCTGACTGCACATGAAGTTCTTTCTCCCTGCTCAGTTCATATAGCAATGAAACTGTGGATCTGAACTTTGGCTCAGTCAGAGAACACCTCCACAAATACACATAGATTTGCTCCATTTGGGGAGATTAATACAATACACCCTCCACGGGCTTGTCTCTTCCATGGATACTGCTGCAGTTTTGCTCTCCCAAGGATGCTGGTGTAGTTCTCTTCCTCATGCCTTCCTGGAATTGATGATGTGGTCCCTTTTTATTCTAGTGCTGCACTTGAGAACTCCTCTATGTCTCTCATAGCTCCTTCAAGCTGCAGACCTGTCTCAGCCCTCTCCTATTGCACTCAATTTCTGAACTTGAATGTTTGTGCACCAGAATGATCGAGATACATGAACCAGCTGCATGAATACATGTCACTCTTGCTGCTGAGGATTGCATCTAAGTGAAGCAAATTAGCAAACTAGGCCTACTGGGCCTTGAGTGTGGACTATAAGGTAAGCTCTGTATAGTCTTCAGGCATATTGGGGAAAAAAACTTTACTTCTCTTCAATTTATAAGTGTGCTCACCACAAGTACACAAGTTTTAATTCTGCAAAATTATAAAATGCCTTTGGTATGGGTAAATACTTTTGTTTCTCTTGATAAAGTAGGTAAACCCTGAAGAAGGAGCTAAGTTCAATATTTTTCATTATCACAAAGAGGGAAAATACCATTTTACAAAAATCACACATGGATTGACTTTTATACCAGATATTATATTAGTTCCCATAGAACAGGACCTTGGCCATCTTTCACTGACATATTTCAAAAGGCAGCCTTTTCAAAGCAGCCTTTTAATTGTAGGTATATGGCCACTCAGTAAAGGCTTCCACTAATGTCACTGCTCACTACTTTTCTCACAGCTCTTCATATGCAGTGCAGATACAAGCATAACATCTAATCCACCTAGACTTGAGACTTAAAACTTTGCATAAAAAAACAGAAAATGAAGGCTTTTATTTTCTTCTAAAGATAGCATTTCTCTCTAACATTATTGAAAATTGCTAGTGCAGTTTTTCAAGGTAAGGAATAGATCCCATATTCAGATAAAGCAGAAAAAAAAATCCAGTCATATCCAAAATGCCTTTGTAGCTTCCAGAAGAACAGCATTTACAAGATCATTTGCTTCACAGTGTAATTACAAGTTTCTTCAAAAAATCCCACATGCACAAACTGAAATTCAGAAATATGGATCTCAGGGGGCAACTGCCTTCAAGAAAGCACTTGCCTGGCAACCTTGAACAGGGATTGTTCCTCAAAAAAGTAACACCTCTAACAGATTCTAAAATAGGCTGCTTCAAACAGTAATATCCCCTACTTCTGTGCTCTTGCATGAAGAAAAAACCAAAATGATAAATTAAATGTTAACTCAATTAAGTCAATAGTGACATGACTTTACCTTTCCCTTCATAACAACACAGTCTTCTTGCCTGTTGTTGGCATGAGTGGGTTCTCCACGAAGCCACTTGGTGTAGGTGACAGGTGTCCCATCACTCCATTCAAAATACATCTGAACCTTGAGGTCATTCAACCCAATCCACAGCTCATCAGCTGGCTCTAAAACATACAATTAACAAGATTGATAACAGTCCTTTTCTATGATGTGAACTTTTATCTTCATGGAACAGAAAATTATTTTCTCTGAGGAAGTTTAAAAGGCAGTCACAGGAAATTAAGGCTCCTTTTTCATAAAGAGGGCAGACTGCTCCTCATATCCCCACACCAGTCATCAGGAAAGGCCACTAACTGTAGTGGTAATACAATGAGTATTTAACTTTCTACAATCCAGCCCAAATACTCTCTTTGTTGAATTGTGTTGCAGCATAACTAGGTTCATTCTTTTCTTTCCATCTCAAAACTGTTATAATAATATAGGAATAAACACCTAAATAAAATGCTACCTGCCCTTTTAATCAGTCTGAACTCCAGCTGGGTGACAAAACATCAAGACTTTTTTTCCCAGTCACTTGTAAGTAAGCTGCTTCCCACTCTCTCAGACATGCACTGGGCTACATTTGTGCCATATCACATGCTGGACTTCTGTGTAAACATCCAGAATACAATTCTTTAATCCTCTTCATGTTCCTCTCTAAAATTCTCCTTTGTGTATGATGCCAACAAAAGCTCAGCTACTACGACAATACTCATCTCACTGTACCCCTGCTTCCTTTGGCACCGTGAATTGTTTGACAAAAGATAGACTTTTATTCTTTCTATACAGCACTTACTGCAGCAGAGTTCTGATGCAGACAAGATTTTCTAGGCACATGGTGTTCTCATCTCAGTGAACAAGGGTAATCTGATACTGTCACAAACTGCCTTATAAGGCTTCTTTAGTTGTTCCAATTTCACTCCTCTGAAAAGCATGCTTTCATAATAGTCTCTTGCAGTGAGCGTGCCTTATGTGAAAAGCCTGCTTTCCTTCAGGATTATTTCCCTTTCACAAACATTCAGTTTTACAAAAACAGTGCAGTGCAGTCAGTTCAGTAACAGTTTTTGGAGAAGGCATTAAACTATGAAATTATATACTTCCAAGGAGCAAGGTGAAAATACAACTAATTTTCTTTAGAGCCTAACTTTTTTCAGATGTACTAATGCCTCACCAAGAAGTTTCACCTCTCCTAATAATCTCCTTTGAAAGAGTAAAAGCTTCATGTTGTTCACAAAAGAACAACAAATCTTTCTTTCAGGAATGTGAAGACAAGCACAAGTTATCATGGAGTTGGCTAGGATACAAAACTGAAGCATATCAGCTATTTGATGACCACCACTACAAGACTGCTGTTACCCTGCAGCTCAAAGCAGCTTATTGCACTTCCAGTGAAGGATAAACTAGCTTACGCTTCCCAGGCACTAAAAGCACAGATAGAATCACTGCAAAGAAGCATGCATAGGTGTGAACAGAATCCTCCCATCAAAAAGCAGTAACAGCTCCTACATGCAAAAATCGGGTTCATGTAAAGTAGTAAGATCCACAAAATTGGCTCAGCATCAGCATCGCCACTGTTGCATCTTCCCTAATGAACACACAGCATCTGTAGCCTAACTTGCCTTGCAACAACTGCATGCTCTGAAGCCAAGCACCTAAGTACAGTATTTAATTTGGGGCACATCTGAATTCACATCCTGGGACAGACAGCTTCATGTTTGAGAAGAAACACAAGCAGAGTGACTTGAAAGATAAGGGCATGGCAGCGCTCATTATAGGACCCAGATCTTCCCAAACTGTCTTTGATCAACAGATTTCACTTCTCCTAATCTATCTTTGCAGACCTTTGCAGTAAAAAACCTTCCACCTTCTGAAAAGGTTGAAAATTGGTTTAATCTGTACAAAAGGAGGTAGAAACAGACCCTAGGAGATATCCGTTTGGGACTGACACAATTCACAACATTGACACAGCTTGTCTGTGACAGTACAGTTTGTTTTTCATGCTCTTAGAGTGTTTTTTCTTCCATAGATTTTTTTTAAATTTAAAATTCAATTCCTTTTGCATTTTATCATCAGGATAATTATGGTTTTTAACCAGCCTCCTCCTTTTATTAATAGCTAATGCCTGTGCAAAACTTTATTTTCTTAATATAAATACAAATATGTTACTGCAAAAAATATACTCACGGTACCCAAGCTGAGAAATAACAAAGCTGTATTCTTCAACATTATGGATGCTTGCCAGATCCCCATCCTCTTTCCTGCAAGATGTTAAAGCATCTTTCCATATTTTGGGGACCCTCTGAATTATGTAACAGTGACCAGCATATGACATCCATTGATCAGGACATCTAATAGGCACATTAGTCTCTGAAAAGAAAAATTACCATGAAGAGGTTGATAATTCTATTCTTAGCTGAAGACTGGAAATCACGTAAGGAAAGATGCAATAAAAAAAATATTAAATTATATATTTTCTTCATGAAGAACAGTACAGCTGACAAAACACAGGGATAATAATCTGCATGTGTGATTAAAAGTTGAAACTTCTGGATTCCTCTTAAAGAATGCTACAGTTGCAAACAAGTACCTTATGACAAGACAGAATTAAAAATTACCATAAACCTCAATTTTTAGTTTTATATGTGTGCATATATACTAAAATATAAGGTTCACACAGCTGTGTTCTATCATTTTTCTACACTCCTGTCAGCATTTCTCTTCCTCCTCCATACTGAATAGCTTATATTTTAAGAACCTGGGCTTACAAAACATATTTATGAGGATAAATATTTTCCCCAAACCTTAAGCATTTTATAGATTAGCCCTATTTGCTAAATTAGCAAAGAAAAAATAACTGGTTCCATAGGATCATGAGAAAACCCAAATAAGAATACTGCTTTTAGGAATCCTTTTTAAAAGCTTCATGGAGAAAGTTATACTGTTGAAGTCAATTATTTATGCTTGAAAATTGCTTTTAAAAGTTCAACAGAACAGCACCAGAGCACTGCCAACAACCACATTGCTGTTCAGCAAACAATTCAGCTTTGGGAGGAGTGCCACCCAAACATACAATAAACAAAATACTGGTGTTGTAGAAAGAAAATAGGATTCTTGCAGTACTTTATTGATAATCAGCCAATGGGTTTAGCAAACACCAATATATAGAGTAGAACAAGGACGGTGGGTTTGCAGAAATTCTGTTGGTAAAAAAAAATGTCAGGGAAGAGCAGAACCTAATGATGTTTAACAAGGATAAGTGCAGAGTCCTGCATCTGGGGAAGAATATAATAAAGTACACCACTACAGACTGGGAGGTGATCTGCTGGAGAGCAGTCCTGTGGAGAAGGACTTAGGAGTCCTGGTAGACAACAGGTTCTCCATGGAACAGCAATGTGCCCTTGTGGCCAGGAAGTGCATTAAGAACACGTCCAGCAGATCAAGGGAGGTTCTGTTCCCCCTCTACTCTGCACTGGTGAGACCTCACCTGGAGTATTGCATCCAGTTCTGGGCTCCCCTGTTCAAGAGAGACAGGGAAATACTAGAGAGTCCAACGGAGGGCTACAAGGATGCTGAAGGGACTGGAACACATGCCTTGTGAGGAAGGGCTGAAACACCTGGGGCTCTGTAGTCTGGAGAAGACTGAGAGGGGATTTGATAAATGTTTATAAATATATGAGGGCTGAGTGTCAAGAGGAAAGGGACAGCCTCTTCTCACTCATGCCCTGTGATAGGACAAGGGGGAATGGATGTAAGCTGGAGCACAAGAGGTTCCACCCTAACATGAGGAGGAATTTTTTACTGTAAGGGTCACAGAGCACTGGAACGGGCTCCCCAAAGAGACTGTGGAGTCTCCTTCTCTGGAGATTTCCAAGACCTGCCTCGATGCGTTCTTTTGTGACCTGTGCTGGATTGTATGATCCTGCTTTAGCAGGGGGGTGGGACTTGAAGACCTTCAAGGTCCCTTCCAACCTCTGACACCCTGTGATACCTGTGAAAACTACTTGCTTGATCCCCAAGAATGGGCACTGAAACATTGACTAAACATTGTGAGAACAGCTATCAGAACAAGTTTCATTTTTCACACTATATTTACCCCAGGAATTTCACATGAAAAGCATGTCAAAGATATTTATAGAAGAGACAAGGAGAATGTCATATAATCTATTTGCAATTAAAGCTTCTCAGATATCCAATACTTAGACAAAGTTATAAAGTAATACACAAATCAGTATTCACTGAAGATTTTGCAGCCAGCGTGATCAGCTTAACAGATTCTTTCCCTTGTGGTAATCAATATTAGTGATTTTTGGTAAACAACATTTTTGCCATTAAAGGTTATTTTAAGAGATAATAAATACCAAATAAATAAATAAATAAATAAAAAATCTAGTGGTGTGATGGTTTAACCTCTGCTAGGAGCTAAACACCACACAGCTGCTCACCCACCCCCTACCCTCCTCCACACCCTCTCCTGTACAATGGGAAGGAGAATTGGGAGAAAGAAAAAAAGGTGAGACCCCAGGGGTGATAAGGATAATTTGATAAAACAACACAAATAAAACAACAGTAATAACAATACTGCTAATGAAATGATAAACAAAGTGAGTAATAGAAACCAGAAAAGCTCTACCTGCTCCCCAGATGCCACTTTTCCTGCTCAAACCACACATAAACAATGTGTAACCAAGCACCCCTACCCTAGGCCAGCCGTCCCCTTATATAGGGGCATCACTCAGTATGGTATCAATGATCCCATTGGCTGGTTGGGTTGTTTATCTCAGCTCTGGCCCCTCCTAATTGCTTGGGCCAGTAGCTGTTTGTGATAATTAGCTCAAACTGAACCCAGGAAAGTCGTTAATAATTAACCATTTATCTCAAAGCTGTTACTACCCCTTGCTAGAATTTTAACCTCAGCTGAAAGAGTTACTAAAGCTTATGAAAAACTAAAGTACAAACGAAGTCAAATAACCATCATGGTACCTTACTAAAATGCTGATGTTTACAGTCATAGAGCATTTCACATATTAGGGCAGGTAAGTTAATTTCTATGTATAAAGTCTGCAATGTAGTTGGGGTGAAAAAAGGTGTCACATGCATAGAGTTAGTATGGCTGTCTATTTTTCACGCAGATGTTGGTGTCTCTGGACTTCATAAAGTTCTGCTCCTCTATATATGCCTAAGCCTCCTTGCCAACGTCTGCATCCCAGAGATATCACGTGGGTCATCGTGCAGTGAGACACATCACCCTTCTATGGCACCTGTGACGTTAAGGGTGAGAGTGTGACATTTGCTTGGAGAATTCCCACTGACGGCAATACAAGTAACAGTGTACATAACGAAGTATGAAAGATAACATAACAAATTATTATTAGTAGAGGGAACTCATTTTATTCTTACTACCAGAGTAAAGTAACTAAGAGGAAATAAAAAGTCCAGGCATTTTCACAACCTTCCAGTAGCAAGATCAGCTACTATGATATGCAAATGTGGTGCTCAGCATATTTGGTTGATCGATGTATTAATAAGTGTTTATCTGTCTACACAAGTATTTAGACAATCTCTGTAAAGGTGTTAGCTATATTTCTACTGGACATCAAATTATATGTCTGACATTCCTGATTGAAGTATACTGGGATTTTTAAAACGTACAGAGAAAAAGGGCTCCAAGTTAGTGCTTCACTGACAGCTGTCCATTACCCCCAAAATTAGTGGCAGTAGAGTAACTGACTATGTGTATCTTGCAGTATAGTTGTCCAAACCATTTCAATTAAAAATATTTAAGTTCTGATTTTGTATAGCCTCTTTTATTCCACTATACTGTAACTGTTTGCAAAGAGGGTTAAGAATTTTTCTGACAATGTAAAGGTAAGATAATAAAAAACTGAATTACATAAAACTCACTACTGACTGGTCTTGCTACTAAAATGTTCTCTCCCTAACTAAGAGCTAAATAGTATACAGTAAACTATAGAAAACAAAATTTTTCTGTATATTTTAACTGGATGCTTCAATCTTCTGCTTTATTTTTCTCAACTGTTAGAGCCTGGAGCTATCAGCACACTTTCTGAACCAGATGAACACCTCATCAGTGATGACCACCTGTGATTCTTCTTATTCACATGCCATTGCTACACCAGACTCGCTCAGCACTACCTGTCTATCACATTAACACTTAAAGAAAATTATCTTAAACTGATGCTACATCTCTTCAAGCCAGTAAGAAACAGAAGCAGACAAAAAAAAATAATTCTAAATTTTATAACCTTATACACTAATGAGTTCTGAAAAAGTCCCAATTCTCTGAACATCTTCTGTACAAAAAAACTTTCATTACATATTCATTGCAATAAATGCTGTTTCACAGGAGAGTCAAACCAGTAAGGTGTCTTGGCAGAGATACAGCTGATTTGAATACCTGACATCCTGTCAGAATTTTAATGACATCTGCCACTAAGAAAAACAAGGTTAGAAGTTTGGTTTTTTTTTTAAAGGCTCCAAATCATAAATTTTTTTTTAAAGTACAGAATGTTCACTTTACCTGGAAAAGTGTAGACTCCTTGTAACTGCATCAAGACCTAAAGCTAAAGCCTTCTTCACCTACTTTTCAGGAACCCTTTGAGGATTTTATCACGAAAGATACAAAGGAATTCCTTGTGGTTTTTTACTATTATGATTGTTCTATAATAGCACCTGCAGCCACACTGTAGACTTTTCACTGCATATTTGTACTGTAAATTGAGAGGAAGAAGTTTGGATTAGTATCTGAAGCACTAATGAGCTTTTCCCTGGTGATACCATATCCCATTTCTGCTGATGCTTTAAAATACATATTGACAAATTGGAAAACGATCAGAAAAGTGTTGCAAAAACAAGTCCAGATTTAGGAAAGCTGGTTTATGTTGAGACTTTTAAAAAGAGTCTGTTTAATGTAATTTTAGGAAGGTTACAGTCCAGAGTAAGCTATCTAATTGGATTGTTTGACAGCAGAAAGCTGTGTTGGTCAAATGCCACCATCACTACTCCTATTCCCTATCCCCCCACCCGCCCCCTCCCCCCAAAAAAAGTCATCTGAGAAGACAAGCATGTCACCATTTCCTCAGTCTTTTTCGAGAACTAGGATTATAAAATAGAGGATAGAGGCAGGGAAGAGAGTGCAGTAGGATTCTGAGTAGAAGTGGAAAGATGAGACATGGATTATTGGTTTTAATATGCAGATGTAGAATGATGAATAACTGTCAATTTGATACTAAACTTCTGCTTCTCTTATTAAAATAATCCTAGTATTTGACCCAAGAGGGAATAAAATTGCTTATCATCTCCAGTATTCATGTCTTCATCCTTTTTAAAACTGCAGTTAAATCACTAATCCGATCTATTTTCTTTTACAATGATTGTACAGGATACCCTATATACCACAGGGTACAGGAACTTTATCCTTCCTCTCACTGACCTTCCTGCAGCTTCTTTCTTCAGTAAGCTCACCTTTCTCCTGCTTATTGAAAAATTGTCTGTACTTCATCCTTCTTCTATCTTCTTTTCAGTCCACTGTGGGGACTGAAGTTCATTCCAGCTCTTCCGCTGACAAGAGCTGTAACTGAGGATCATCAAAAACACTCAGGACTGTAGGAAAGGAGGGTAGTAGACACTGTCTACAAGAGGTGAAAATGAAGTCCAGAGAGTCCTACATGTTGCTGGTCAACATCTACTTTTTATATGTCAATTCATGGAAACTTTAATAATTTAGGTGGAAACATACTGGAATGCAAAATAACTGAAAGATTGCTTGAAGTTGGAGGAGCGTGGTGGAGAAAAACCACTTGATACTTGCTCCACTCTCCAGCTCCTTCATGTGTATCTGTTACTATTCCTTATGATTAAAAGGCTACTTGGGTTCAATTTTTGGTCTCCTTCCATAGAGAACAATTTAGGTAGGATCAGGGAAAATACAAAATAAAGAAGGGGAGAGAGATTAAAATAAAATGCCTAGATATTTCTGCATCACCTTGACTTAACACATTTCTCATCAGTTTCTTTGGCCACCTTTTCTATTGCAACCTTATTGCTAAATGAGTTCCATACAAGTTAGTTAATTTATTCCCTTTTTTATTTCCGAATGCTTTCATAAACACTCACATCAGAGAACTGTGCAGCCTGAGGCAAGCATGAACCAGTTGTTGCTGTTTTCAGGGGGAATTGCTGTAGCCAAGCTACAGCAGCAGTGCTGAGTCTACACCATGCCATACCAAGCGTTTTCACTTAGAGAACAGGGATTCAGTACCTGCACTCTGCCAAGTTGGCCATATTTTCTTTTTGTTGAATACATTCTTTTCCCTTTTGGTTCTCATTAAAGATCAAGACAAGTTTATGTAAAATGGCTGCACATACTTGAGAATCAACAGTACTGTCATGATACAATTAAGTACTTTTGTGCTACTATAGTTATGTAGTTACACAATGGAGAAAACAGAAGTTGTTCCTAATTAGCTCCTCATCTGTTCCTAATTAGAAGAGCATGCCTTTATGCAAAACATGTTGCCATTCCTAACTTCATACTTAAGTGCATGGAGTATGTTAAAGCTGTGGTAGAAAACTTGATTCTCAGGAGTAACATTCTGGCTGCTGCTGTGCACATCACTATAGGAAATTCCTAGAGGCCACTGTCACAACACACTGCATAACTCAGAGTTGAGGATTAATCTGGTGTTACAATGGTATTTCATAAAGCCAAATTTACATATAGGCAATGAAACCATTGATGACATCCTTATACAACTTATTCTATAAAAGGTTATGTCCTTCAGGAGTTTTTGCTCTGTCATCTCTTTTCTAATACCTATTTTCAAAAGGTATTTTGTCCAGAAAGATGTGAGAGAAACTATCAAAAGCCTTGCTAAAATCAAAACACTTCCACTGGCTTTGCTTGATGATAGGCTGGTCATCTAATGCAACTACCACTTCAAGCAGCATCAACACTGAATTCAGACATTGCTGTAATACATGGTTTCAAAGTCAGAAAATACATTCCAACCTACTTTTCATATGGTAATATATTTTTAAATCAAAAGCATTGACATCAAATATTATCAGAAAATCCATTCAGTACATGAGGAGATATATCTTCACAACACAACTAAAGCACTTTCAAGCTACTCTCCTTTTCCTTCTTTCAAAAATTAGATGAAGTTGCATCATTGAATACAGAGACAAACCATATATGAAGGGCTGTGCCAAAATCATTATAGGCAATTTTAGTACTGTGAGAGCCCAGTTTGTAATAAACAAAGGAATTAGAGACATGAAAACTGGTAGAAAATGTCTTATTTTAAATAAATTGTATAATTGCATGAGAAAAGCCACCTAATTGCCATTCTGCACCCAAATGTTTCACCAAAGCTGCATATGCTGAAAGTCAGTTGTCAGGTGAAGGACAGGTGTCAATTGTTCAGTATAAACAACTTTCTTTTCTAGCAGAAATTTTTTTTATAGCAAGAAAAGGTAAGGCCTTTAAATAAAATTATATTTTCATTTCACCTTATAAACACTGGTATAGAAACAGGGGGTTTGGATAAAAGGCTGAAAAATCTTTTTAAACTTCCTATTTCTTTACTGTTAAAGATAGTATCCTAAGATTGTTGAGTGATAATGCAAAGCCCTTGTCCCAGATCGCAGACATGCAGAGTGATATGTAAACAGGATTAGTGGCAGAACTCTACCATTACTCTCTGTAAAAAGTGCAACCAAAAAATTTATTCCCTTATTATCTAATTCGTGAAAAGCTTTTTGGCTAATAACTTCAGCACTAAGGCATAAAAACTTCTATGTCAAAGCTGAAAATATAAAGTTTTGTGTATTTTTGCAGCTTGTATTTGTAGAACTTTTCTAGGAATGTAACCCAAATATCTACCAAGCAATTTTTTATAAGTTACAAAAGTCTGTAATAAACTAAAAAATAATTGAAGAAGTGCAGGCCAAATTAGGCCACTCACTGATAGTCAGGTAACCCTCTGACTTCCAGTGAAGTGTGCAAGAATTCTTAGATGGATGATCAAACTGGTCCCTCTATATTGTCTTTTAATTTCTAGCATCATTACAGAAATGAGTTCTATTTTATTTGTGTTCTAATTCCCGTGTTTTCTAAGACAGAGTATATGTTATTGTTAGACATAAACTACCCAAGGAATAAATAAGTGTACGTATCTGACTAAAACGTTTCTAGTTTCTACAACAGATTTAAAGAGGGCCATTCGGGAATTTTAAATCTATAGAAAGCTTGCAGTCAAACATGTAAAATTAATCTTCTGCTTTGCTAGTAGTCAAAGAAACACAATACATGGTCAAGTGAAAGTGGAAGAAGGACCAAAGTAGTATTCTCACTGCTGAATTTTCCCGTGTTGTGTGCAGAGATGAAGCTGTTCAGATCAGTATTTACAGCATATTTTGCAATGGGATCCAAGATTTAAATGTACATGTTAAAAATAGGTTTCAGGTTAAATAATAAAGTCATTCAAAACCAGAACATGCTGAATACATCTCTCTCTCTAATAAAGGCACAGTAATAAGAAATTCTTTCAGATTCTTGTATAAGAAGTATTTGATGCATAGAGAGTAATTGCGAATACTCCACTATGCAACATATTATCATCCGTATGATACTGAGTTTAAGTCTGAGAATATTGAAACTGTGCTGTTGACAAGGAGTAAGAAGTATTCTTGTGTGCTACCTGAAAATTAATACCACTGCATGGGAGAGTATTTCACAAAAAGCTGCTTAATAGAAACTGATGTCAGGCACAGCACAAAGAGCAGAAAAAATCATGAACCATAGCTGAGGATATAATGCTTTGATGCCTCAGATGATTGTGCAAGTTACAATAAGCGGATTTAGGCATTCCATTCAGGAAGAGAAATAGAGAGCATTGAGCATGTTCTAGAGAAAAATCAATAAAAGAAAATGAAATAAAAGCAAATGAGAGGTACATATGTAAAAAGAAAATGATTGAAAAAGGAAAATGTGGATGCACATATTGTGGTCAGCCTTCAATTTAAGACCACATTTGGACTTACTCTGAGTGCTGCAGTTATCCTCATACAGCATTTGAAGTGAAAGAAAATTTAAATGCAGTAAATCCATCACATAGAAGGCAGGGACAGACAGGATTAGAATATAAAAACATCACAAGGTGATATAACTCTTTGTGGGGGAAGAAGACTGAAGTTCTATCAGAGCCTGTCAATGGGCTGTACTCCTCTTCCTCCACCCAAGACAGGGTTGCTTTCTTGGTAAGAATTGCACCTTCAAAGTATGCATAAGTTTTGCTAGCATTACTATTATATATTGGTGCTATTACAAAGGTTTGCGCCTCCAATTATGTCAGATGGTAACTGGGAATTACAAGCTCAATTTTCCCTTTGCAGTTAGTGCATTTATCAATGGCAATTTGAAATCTGTTGTATCTGCTGCTTTAATAAATTGAATCTGATTTTTAACTCTTAAAATGTCCCAGTGCAAGTCCTTTAACAGGGTTCTGAAAACAGGCAAATGTTGCCTTTGTAAAACTGCTTCAGTTTGTCCTTGAGGCTCTTGATTTTCTACAAGATCAGACTTAAATAGAAGAAGAAATATTTAATATGTCAAAGAAGAAAAGTATCTGAGGAGTACCAAATATTTCCTATCTGAATGAGAAGATAGCCAAAATATTTTTCTATGACCCATCAGATTTTTACTTTTTTTATAGATGAAAGATGGGAAAAAAAATATACAAGATCATCCATAGTTTAGCTTATTGAGAAATTGTCCTATATTTCTGGATGCACTTCCAAGTATCAAACATTGTTCTAGCTAGGTTTCAGCCCATTTTCTCTTTTTTGTATGTCTGCATTTCTATGGAGAACCACCACTATTTCTTCAGTTCTTAAAAATGCAGCATCACCAGATGAGAAACTGAACTATCATTATCTGCCAGCTATCCCATCCAGTGATTAAATTCAAAATAAAAATAGCCAAATGGTTTTATATATGATAAAAAGTGGAAAAGGCAGATTGCTTATCATAGTTTCTTCTTTTTATCTTATAAGTCAGTCACGAGCACAGGAGATCAGAGCTAATACATATTGGTGTGATGAAGACTGACATGCCAATTACCAAAGTGGAACAATTTTTGGCAGTAAAAAGATTAAGCATGGTGGCATGAAGTGAAAAAATTGACTAGATTTTATAGAATATGGAAGTTCAGGGGCTTCAAAAGGATTATTAAAATCTGCTAGGTATAGAAACCTCCAGGAGTAAAAAGAATCAGAGAGCTTATGCTACCCCCTAATGCAAGAACAAAAATTACTAACTTATCTCTTCTACACCATTTCAAAATACAGAAAAATTATTTATAAGTAAGAAATCTGTCATGGTTTAGGATCAGAGCAGCCCCTTAGACCTAATAGACGCTCTCTGTTAACCCCCCTCCCTCCCCAAAGGGGAAGAGAAAGGGAATAAGGGAGAGAGACTTGGTGATTAGAAAAGGAAACTAGAACAGCTTTAATGAGAATAATAATAAAAATAAAATAGAATATGTACAAATATAGACAAAACCAGTATCAAACCCAACCCCCCTGATGGTAATCACATCACGGTCACCACTGATGCTGTGGAGCAGGCACTGGGGGTCCCAGCCTGGGCCCCGAAGAAGACGGGAGCTGTGTTCAGGAGTTGGATTCTGCTACTGGATTCAGGAACATGGGATTGAAGGCAGAAAAGACAGAGTCCTCCTTGGATACTCTGAGGAAGCAGTCCAAGAGGGGAGGAGAGCCCAGGAAAAAAAAAGCAGCCTACAGACCCTTCGGATCCCTCTGCTTTTATACCCAATATGATATATATGGGCTGGAATACCTCGCTTGTCAGTTTGGGGTCACCTGCCATGTCCACTCCTCCCTGCAGGTTTGGCCTTTCACTTTCTGCACCCTCCAATGTGGTTGGTACACAAGATCCCACAGTGGCCTTGGTCTGTATATCAATCCTTGGTAGTAACTCTAAACACGGGGTGCTATCACTGCCAGCAGCAGATGCTGTCTGTGAAAACAGGCTGCTAACTTCAGAAAGTGCAGTTAGTTAGAAGTACTGAACTGAAAAGTAAAATCACTGAACAGAATTAGTTCTGTTTTCACTCGAACCAGGACAATAGCTAATGCCATTTTTGGAAACAGCTGTAGTGTATGCTCAAGATATGGCCAGTTAGAGCAGCAGCATGCTATTAAGAATTATTTTTTTCCTATCATCAAGAAGAAAAAGTAATTTTAGTTTCAAGTTGGTTGAACCTTTTCAGCAGTTCATTAAGCTGGTAAGAATGCTTTTGGGCACATCTCTCTCTTTGTGAGAACAAAAATAAACAAAAAGTAACTTTCAACAGCACTGGCTTTACAATCAATCCTCTCATTGATTTTGTGTCATGATCTGAAGGCTGAAGAGACAGAGCTGTTACACTACAGAATTATGTTACTGGATGTCCTGAACATCTAAGGACCAAGATAGCATCTAACATGCAAAGATGAGAGATCTTCCTATTATAAGTGTCAGTTCTTCCTCTGGCTCTGAGAGAAGAAGGATGTGCAAGCACTGCACTGGCTCATCTGGGCTGATGCAGCCTAATCATGAGCGGGACTTGGATACTGAAGGAAGCAGGTCAGACCTTTCCCTGCTTTCCAGGCAGGTTCCAGCAGGAAGGTGGAGGGCTAAACTGACATGACAGCGAAGGCAAGAAATGGGGTTTATTATTATTTTTTCCTATCCAGTGGCTCACCTTGCAATAAAATAAACCTGTCCTGTTCATATCAAGGCAGAGGAAGAAAGAAATAAAAGAACTTTCAAGGACTTTTCCTTTCAACTCTGAAATGTCCAGGAAAGCTTTGGAATAAACATCCTCTCAAGTCTGTAAATATTCTCACATCAAACTTTGAGGAATAGAAGTGGAACTTCTGGGAAAAAAGGCATTTGTATTTGAAATTTGACCAACATTACATCTTTAGCTGCAAATAGCAGGGCTGCAAATTCATTTCTTTATAGATGAACAGAGTGAAAATTAAAAGCCTATTCACAGCCCACTAAAATGATGAATAAGTTTTATTAACAGCCGTGGTGATGTAGGGGTTTCAGTGATTGATTCTGAGAATAAAAAAGTAATTGTAGCCTGGAGAAGACTGAATAATTCCTTCTCCCCAACATTTTCACTACAAACTTGAGCAGTAAGAGGAGTCAGATTTCCCTCCAGGAGAGACTATAACAACCACTGTTTTGATGTTAAGAATTAAACAATTTTATTCACACAGAACACTGACTCTGGAACAGGTCAGTAGATACACAGGGCAATTTGTAACCACTTTCCACCAAAACACAGGTCAAAGCATAACATATGTTAGTTCTAAAGCCATGGCGCATCATGGACTGATACAATATTGCTGGTGTGATCTTGAGGAAGGGGTGGTTGGGAAAGATCAGAGTTGCAGGAAATGCTGACCTGACTGAAACAAATGGAAAAAATAAACAGAAAGCAGCATGAAAACTACATCAGCACACAGGATCAGGAACTCAAACATCTTCCCTTACTAGTGAGATGTTACAGTTTGACATAGCTTCCAAATGACACAGATTCACTAAACATGTCCCACAAGCTATCCACAGTTTTGTGAGGGCTGCTTTGATAGCTTACATTTGTCCAGGGATTGTGAGACATCTCAACAGCCTTTCTCAGACAACAACTATGCAATAAATTCAACTAAATTCCTGTTTGGAATGTGTAGTTTTCTTGCTTTTTTTTTTTTTTTTTTTTAATTAATTCGCAGTCCTAACATGCATATGATAATAGGAGAATAGAGATAGAGAGAGGAGGAGGGAGCAGTTTTGGGTAGTGATGTCTTAGGAAGGTACATGCAGATCACATTTCAAATCTCAGCAGCTCTACTGTACCTGTCAGCTTTAGTTCTCTCAGCAGTTTCTGAACTGTAACATTCATAGACCACCAGTAACACTAGTGACAATAAGTACTACTATGAGGATTTTAAATTTAGTCATCAATGAAATTTTTTTCCTAATTATTTTAATTTTTAGATTTTAAAAAAATGTTTAT
>JANHGN010008829.1:0-13541 GCA_024605025.1 Megaceryle maxima | reverse complement strand
GGGACTCCCCCAGTGCCTGCTCCACAGCATCAGTGGTGACAGTGATGTAATTACCATCAGGGGGGTTGGGTTTGATAATGGTATTATATATATTTGTACGTATTCTATTTTTTTATTATTATTAATCTCATTAAAGCTGTTCCAGTTTCCTTTTCTAAGTCTCTCTCCCTTATTCCCTTTCTCTTCCCCTTTGGGGAGGGAGGGAGGGGAGTTAACAGAGAGCATCTGTTATTGGTCTAAGGGGCCGCCCTGGCCCTAAACCGTGACAGGCCATTACTCACAGTGTTTATAACCACAGTCAGAATCTTTCCACATCAAAACACGCTCAATAATTGCAGGAGAATACAGTACTAGAAAATAAATATGTTACATGATGACCACATTTTTAGCTTTTAAAGTGAGTAGCAACATATTTAACCTTACCTGGGACCCAGTTTAAGTATCGAAAAGGAGCACCACCAACCCATTGCCATCCACTGTTGAAATTCAAACTGTTAAGACCAAACCAGAGAGCAGAACTCAGTCTGCCGGTCAAACCTAGGTAACAGAGACAGAGATACTGGAAGTGCACAGCAAGAACAAACACTTTCTCCAAACTTAAAGAGGTGAATTCTAGCTAAACTATCTGATTCTCCTTTTTCCCAGGACAAGTCTTAACATCTTTTGACCTTTTAGTTAAGATGGCTCTGCTAAACATGCAAAACATGTCATTTTACACGGGTCACTTTAGTTGTAGAGTTTTACACATTTAAGGTGTGGAGAATTTTACTACCATAGAAAACAAAATAACATTTCTGCATGCTCTTTGTAAACCAATGATCATAAATATGAAATAATTATTTTTTTTTCAGAATTATAAAATATTAAATTGATAAAGATGCACAAAAGGCCACAAAGCCAAAAATCTGTTTTCTAAAATGAAATACGAATACTTTTCTATTGTGTATTTTCTCTTCCAATAAAATTAACAATCATGAGTTTCAAATTTACAAAATATTGTAAAGTAAAAATACTTGTTTACGTTTTATCAAACTACATTAAAAGGTGACCATTCCAAACCACCTTTTTAACAGGACAATGTGTAGATGTTCAGACTCATCTGTTTTCACTTCTTTAGTCAATGACAAATTGGGCTTCCAAAACCAATTACAACTTATTGCTCTAGTTTTGAAAATCACCTAGAAATACTATGCTTACATAAGGTCCTGCTGAATTCTCAAGAATTATGGTCATTATTAATCAATTGTCTATTTCTGTTTTTCATAGAAGACATGGAAGCCCAGCTGGACGACTGCTGATTTCTTAAGAAGTTTCTGCATAGATCTGCATAGATCACAGAAAAACATTGCGTAACATATTTATCTCTGCTTCTACTGATGGCATCATGCCAGTATGCAATTTTGCTCTATAAATTTTAGTTGTCTTTGACACCATGATTATGGGCAGAAATTTAAGCATGTCAAGGTTAAAAGCAGGGGTAGTTAAGAACTGGAAAGACTACAGTGTCATACCAGAGCCTGATTTGGCACCAACATTTTACTGCATTCCAGTACTACTTCTGTACAAACAAGCTGTGGTTAAGACAATCAAGAACTGAACATGACAGGAAATCCTGGTACTGCCAGGGTAGCTGTAGAATGGGAAACTGAATTACATATACATTTGGCAGTCACATCTACTGGCTTGCAAATAAAATACACCTACTAATAATTCACTCATATATGTTAGTGCCAGATTGCTCCCTTGAACATTAATTTCAATAATAATTTCATCACATTCAGTTAAAAAAAAATAAAAAAGTTTTGACCAAATTTGTAAGTCCTTTTGTTTATTAGTCCTTTTTCTTTCTTTTCATATTTTAGCACATACTGGTGATACAACAGCTTTAATGATGTAGGCCAAAAGGACTTAGAAGTACACACAACAAGTAGAGCACAAAAATGATGCAGTCTTGGTATGTCCATCTTTTGCATTTTCCTGTATTGCAATATTCATTCTTTATTGCTTCCATTACTTAATTGCTGTATTTTTTTATGTTACTGTAAGTTACTGGCAATATTTAATCAGGATAAAATAATTATTATCTATCCAATTTTTACAGATGAATCATTCAGGTTAACAACATAAATCTACTAATTACCAAAACAGAACAAATATCAATTTTCAAGATGGAACATGCTATATAATTGTCACTGTTACAATAATGCACTTTAAAAAAAAAAACAGTATCACCCTACCAGTCAGGTATGTTTGTTCATGCAACTCTGTGATGCTTAGTAACTCTGCCTTCTGTTGTTGACAGCTTTTTCTTGCCTGGTGCCATTTCAGAGCCGCCTCAGCATTTATCTGGTACTGGACATTTGTTAAAGGATCTGTATTCCACAACAAATCAATACTATTAACTGTAGGAGAAAAAAAAGTGCTGTGATTGATCATGAAGAAGGCAGCAGATAAATATAGAATAAATTTCATAGCAAAAATACTAAACAGGGTAGACAACTGGTTTGAAAGGAGTCCTGAGGCTCTCTAATGTATTAGTAAATCCAGGGCATAGCCAAACCATGACAGCTGTGTTGGACAGGTACAGGTAATGAAGTGAGGACATCATTTTTTCTGGAATAGCAAAGCTGCTCTTTCAGGTAGAGGATGAGTGGGTTAAGTCATGCTAAAAAGAGTTGAGTTGTCACTGGGAGAAAAGGACTAAAAAATTCCAGACTCACATGAGCTAAGGTGTCAATCTGACCACTTTTCTGAGATAAAACCCCCCATTTTTTTACTACTTTGGGTACTATGTAAAATGTCTATGGATTTCTTACTGTGCTAGAGGTAATCAGACCCAAGCACTGAAGACAAAACTTACATTATCAGCATCCACCCCACACTTTCCTCCAATTCCTGATTTGTCTTACGCATGTATTGGACATACCATCATGCTTTCTTCGCCACTACCTGACCGCAATCTCCTTGAATATCTGAACTTGGCACATTTAGGCAACACCAAAACAGTGAAAACATCATCCAGCAAGGTCCAACATTAGAAGTGGCCCCAGAAGGTACCACACTTCTGACACTGCTGCAGTCTCTCCTAGCTCATCTCAATTGAATCCTCGCAATGTGCAAAAGAAATCAATGGGAACTTGCTCTGACAAACCTGGAATCTACAAGAGGCCCAAACACACAGCTAAATATCACATAAGGATTAAAGTTGCGTGCCAAAAGCCGAATATAGCAGAGGTCACTGTATGTCTGCTGACAATGGGAAAATGATCAAAATTCCCGTAGCTTGTATCAGAGTTGCTCAAGTTGCAAGCTGTGACAAATTTGAAAGAAAGAGGTCTTTTCCTTTTCCGAATTCAGAGAGCTCACAAAACTTAAGTGTGCAAATAAGAGGAAAACAGTACAATAAACAAAACTCAAGACAAAGGATGATACATGTTACATGTCAGCAGGTCAGTAACCAGTTCCACTTTTTCCTGTGTTACAGCTGATAGCCTATGGATAATATGAAGTGCTTCTTTTCAAATTATCCTTATTAAAGAAAAAAAATGAAAATCAAATCTAACCTACTGCAATAACGACATCTGGCTAAAAATGGGAACTTTCATCCTATTACCATTATCCATAAACCCATAAATTCTTGGGAAAAAGCACAAGCCTGGGAAAAAAAAATGAGAATGCAAAAATAGTAAAATCTATAACACAGTACAGAAATCTGTCTTTGACTTGATAGAAAGGGTTTTATAAATCTTGTACAATTATTACCAAGGAATAGGCAAACAAGTCTCAGGCATTCATCCAACCTTCTACCTCCCTCTCTCAGACTTATAATTTATAGCTGACTTGCATATGGTGCTCTCCTGTAGAACTTTGGTCTTTCATAAAAATAAAGTTAATTTCTGTACCTTGGAAAATTTGGGGTTTAAGGTATCTGAAATCTATGAGGTCAAAGGCATTCACAGAACAGGATTTAGGAAAATCTATATGCTATTGTTTAAAACTTAGCATCCCCAGAGAAACCAGAAGATTAATCACTTTTCTGGAATGATATATTTTAGCATATAAACTAAATTAATCTTAAACCACACCTGTCCTTATTACATAAATGGAAAAAAAAAATGCTGAACTTTATCCCTACACAGATAAATTCAATATGCATTTTTTTTATACACTGAAATTAGTGAGAACCAGCTACCTCTACTAAAACTACTATCAAAATCCCAGAAGTGCAGCATAGTAAATTGGAAGATTTCACTCAGTCTTTAAAGCAAAGCAAAACAGACCAAAATAGTATTGAATTTCAGGTATAGCCCTTGACAGAGAAGTTCAAACTCATAGGAAGCGCATAAAGTCCTGACCAATGCAGACATTTGTGATATTTATAATTATTAAAATAGCTACACAACTATCGTATCAAAATGCAGTATCTCTCCTGAATTAGGAAATGGAAGAATCTTGAGAGATTTTAATTTCAAAATTGCAGCTTGAAATCTGACCTCTGACTAGCAGTAATAATAAAGTGTTCTTGTTTGTTTGGCTATCCATCCAAAGCAAGTTGGAGTCTCAGTCCAGTATTCTTGGAAACTACATGAATAGAATCATGGCAGACAAACTGAACATAAATCTTGTTAGACAGTCTATAAAATAGTTGTCATTGCTTCATCTCTGTGGATACAGTATGAAAGGAATCTCATAATAAAGACATTACAGTTTATGTGAATTTATAATACAGTCTATAAAGATACAATGCTGTCAGTAGTAAAAAAATCTGAATCATACTAAATTTTCTTCACATGCTTATCTTCACTTAAGAGATCTTTTCCTAAGTGCTCCTCTCTTTTTCCTAGATAAATTGGTGAGGTCCAAAGTCACATTATGAGTTCCAGATAAATCAGAAGAAACAAGACAATTATGCCCATATAACTTAGTTGAGCACTTCATTAGGCATTTTTCACCAAACGTAAAACCACAATGAAAAACCCTTTGAAAAATCCTGAAACATCATCATAAAAAGTGTGTCATAAAAAATAAATGCAGCATTTGTAAATGAATACAGTGACATAGGTTTCCAAATAATGAACGTACCAGGCTAAAACTATTTAAATATTTTCTCATTCTCCACACTTCTTGTTCACTTCCCAGTGAGCTGCAAGTTTTATGCATCACTTAGAAAGCTTTCTAAATTCTTCACAGAAATTCTCTTTATTTCTGTCAAGAAAGAGCCTCAACAGACTTTTGCCCATTTGAATACAGCTACAGACACACCTCATGACTCACTCTCCTAATGGTGTTACACTGTGCAACCTGTTTTGTTCCCCAATACCTATTTTTATACTGCAGTACAACATACAGTTCAAAAAGACAGTCTAACCTACAAAGAACCAGTATTTCTTAGGCTACTAAAAATTGTCTGATGTAGCAAAACTTCTCAGTTTCTTCCTATGGGATTTAAGTTTCCACTGTCACTGTATCAGCATCTCTTTTTAAAGCACCAAATAAAGGGTCATATTGACAATTATTTTACTTCCACTGGTCAAACTTCTACAGCTCTATTGCATATAATAACTGTTATAAGTATAGTCTTATGCCCACTTCATCTTGGAGAACATTAGAGACAGTTTTGCTCGTATTGGGAAAAAAAAAAAAAACCAAACCTGCTACCACAGCCTGTCTCTCATTAAAATATATGACCCAAAATTGAAATTTTATAGCCAGTACTGAAGAATCAGGAAGGAAACATGCAGGCAATCAGCATAAAACAGCTTTTTCCCAAAACAATCACAGTCATCTGAATGGATTTCCTTGAATTATGCTGAAGAATTAAACAAAATTTTAATGATGCCTCCTACTTGCTGTATTCAAGGAATGTTAGGTAGCATTCTGAAGATGATCTTGCATGTGCATTATTAATGGGATTTATATTCCCAGCACGTTTTTAGTATTTGAGAATAGTACCAGCATAGGAAGGGAAGAAAAAAAAAAAAAAGGTGAAATTTTTGTTTGTCTGAAATAATAAATGCTGCGTTCATGGAAATCAGACAAGGACACTCATACTTCATCACCAAACCAATTAAGATCAACCCAAACTGTTTTCTTCACATCAAAGGAAAGATAAATTTTTCTCCTTAACTCTGACTGTGGTCAGCAAGAGCTTTACAGCAAAACAGAGTAAAAAGGGAAGGAGAGGTGCTACCTCTCTCAATAGGACAGAAGCAGCAGTATGCAGACAAAATGCTTAGTACTTATTTTATAGAAGTTCAGACAAAGTTTTTTTTCAAATTTAAAAGAACTCAAATACATACAGGCATATTACTCAAATTTACTTAAAGTAGTATTAATATTTCTAAATAAAGTTCTGTATATTCATAATACTACAGTTGAATCTCTTAATTATACTCAAACCATGGAATTCAGAATATAAATGCTTCTAATTGATTTTAAAAACAGAGCTACACAGCAGCACACAGATTTGGGAAATAGATTTACTAAAAGTTCATGTAAGATCCTTCATGTTTAAAAGGCAACTCATTCTACAAAGTAGTTTTAGTTTTCAGTTAAGCTATATTCTAACTTCCCATTCCACTGCACAGATTTCTAAACAGCCTTTTGCATATACTAATGTAACATCTTTACATCTAATTAACTTTCTATTTAAGTAAATGGTGTAATTACAGATTCCAGCATATGATTAACACACTTTCACCTGGATGTAGCTTGTAATTTTTTTTTTTTTTTTATGGTGACCCCTGTATCTGCATATTTAAGTAGTTCCTAAAAGGATAGCGGGCCGAATGGAGACATTAAAATGCACCATTTCAAACTGCATTTTGTACAGTAAAGCACATAATAAGGACACCAATATTTCCAGGCAGCTCAGTAACATCACAGCAGAATCATTAACATACCAAACTTACATTTCAAGGGGCAAAATCCATATAGCTTGTCAACATCAAAGTCTGAAGTGGTTCCACACCAGAACCAGCCATCTGATCTGCCAGCATCTGTGCAGTCAGCATACCATTTATCACCAAACTTAAAAGGGAATACACAAGGTGCTCCATTGGCATTTCCTTTCACTGTGTAGGTATCTAAAGAGACACAGCAATTTAAAAAAGCATAAGCATGGGTTACATATCAGTTCAGCTTCATGATCATATTATATTATAGCATATAATAGCAAGCAGAGCTTGCCAGTTTAGTACACAAACTACTAGAATTGGGGCATGGATAATTTTACTCTCTAGGTCTAAGCTGATAACCACGCCCACAATGAGACAAATTTCTTGCTGCTTAAGGAGACAACTTAACTGATTGAGCCAAGACAATTACATTCCTGTGCTAAATTTTACATGCACAACAATCAAAAGTATAAAAACCACACAGTTAAGATATTTTTTTTTTAAGCACAAACAACTGCCAACTCTTCTGTCAATAACCCACTCAGTTGCTGACCATTTTATACATGGAAGAGCACATGCATACAACCTTGAAAGACATGTACCACAGAGTGACTCCACTATACCATGCCCAAATAAAATTTCCATTGGCATGTAAAGATAATTTTTGTTTCATCAGAAACCTGACTCGATGAAACTTATCAAAGTAGCTAAAGCAGTTTTCTGTGTGCACACATAATATACAATGCATTGATGGGAGGACATACAGAGGAACACTATTTGACTGCTAGAGAAGTGACATGCCAAGGTCACTGTTTCACAGAACTGCTAGAAAGTGAAGGAGAAGGAATGGCAGGCCATGACTGCACCTCCCCCCCACCTCCCTTCATGTGATTTGCTTTGCTGGAGTTCTTTTATTCAGGCTTTAGACCAGGGACTAATACTGTAATCAGCCAGTGTGTAAACCACAGAAAATGCATCCATGCCTCTCTCTATGACCATTTCTCCTTATAGAAGAATACTAAATGGGAAACCAAATGTATTCCCAGACACTTATCATAAATATATGTATGTATATATCCTACCTAACGTGTTCAAAATTAACTATTTAAAATATCTTATTTCTTTGTCTAACACTTCAATGCCAACTCTGAGACTCACTTCAAACACTTAGAAAGGCATCATCAATATATTGGAGCTGAAAATATCAAGAGGTAACTAAATCCTTACAGCATAATTAATATTTGCTCCCCAAGGAAAAAAAACCAACCATCCAACCAAACAAACAAAAAATAAAAATAAAACAAAAAAAACCCCAAACACATAATCAACAGACTGTACACTTATACTACTTCTGTACACATGTAAACAGTAAAAGCTATCATTAACTGCTGTGTAATAGTTACACATATGTTTTGAATAACCACAGACTTCTTTTCCCCTCTCCAAATGAATCACTACCATACACAGTTAATTATCAGAACTTTAACAACTTTAACAACAAAGCAAAATGGACCCCTTAAAAAACATAAAACACACTCAGGTATTGCTGCTTTCATCAGAAGTCACACTCACTGATCACTAACAAGATGAAGGAAATTCTCCTACACTTCTAAATATTTTAGTTAGATACACATAGACATGAATTTGAAATACAGAAATTAATTTACAGAACTTTACCTTCATAGCCTCGAGAACACAGATCGTCTGTTGTTCCGTAGACTTTCCACCTACTCCATAAACCAGATCCCTTGTACAGCATAATATTCCTTTCCTGTCTGTTTCCATAGTTGAAAAACAAATCTTCCCCTTGGATTGCAAAGAGAGTCTCATTTCTGCATTCCCATCGCTGAAGTTCACTAGCCTTGTCACAAGGATACAGAGTGATCGGAACCCAGTCTTTCTTCGAAGGCACTCCCAAGCACAATTTGAATGCTATGCTCATAAGCTGGTGATCTGAGACCCACCTGAATTTTTGTGACTCATTTTCTTGAACACAAGGAGAAGTAGTCACTGAATTAGAACTTTGAGCCAGTACACAGCGCTTGTGATCTTCATTATATATTAAGAAGATGCTAGTATCTGCAAGATAAAAAACACTGAAATCATTTAGTTTGACGCAACCTTACTTATGATCTAAATGAAATATGAATCTGGACACTGCTCTTGGGCTTAAAAGCTCACCATCTGTGCAGCAAAAAAAAGTGTGGTAGTTCTGTGGCCAAAACCTGTTAAAGTGATTGTAGAATGCAACTAGTTCAGATGTGAGGACATTTCAACTATTTTGTGTCAGTGACAGCATCCACGCTCAAAGGTGCGAGGCAGCAGATACAGATCTAGTGTCTCCTATAGCTCTGAAGTATGGCTTAAAGTGAAGAAACAAAACCACATTCATGGTATTATTGCAAGCTGCACTCTTGGTTGTTACTGAAGCAAGGGAGCACACACACCATACAGAGCAGATGCTGGCACTGAGCACTCCAGCGGCACTGGCTCCTTGATCCTGGCTCCCAGGCAGGAGATGACAAGAGCCACTAAGTTCTTCAGGTTCTGTTTCTCCACAGTGGGGAGTTCTGTTACCACATCCTCTGCTAAAATCCTTAAAGTCTTAACTGAGGGGAATGGTATTATTTTAAGCTTTATACACAAGCTACTTGTAGAGCTAGAACATCATATGCATTTTTCACTCAACTCAGCAGTGAGTTCTTTTTCCCTTCTTACATTTCTCCATTATAGATTAACTACTAACAGTGGGATTTGCTATCATCAGGTACATCTCTTGATGACTTATGAAAATCTGTGAAGACCTTCCTAGCCCCCGAAGTTATTTCTCCCTCTTAGTAAATAGTGCTTCACAGTACAGATTTTCAAGTATTCAAGGATTATTTCAAAATTGTAACCACTAGAAAAGTTTTTAGCATGTCTTAAACCTGGATGTACTATGGAGTGCAACACTTCTGAGCTGACCTTCCAAAAGACTGAGAATTTCTCCTCTCTGATCCTCTCGAGACACATTATAGCACAGTAACTTATTAGTTCTCTCTGATACTAGATCACATAATGTAACATGATGAACAAGGTATTAAAACTGTATTTTAACTTGGCTACAAGCTAGGAAATACCAATTTATGTGATTCTGAGGATTGAAGCTAATTAAAACATTATTTATTTTAGTGTATGATTACCAAATTAAACAGACTCTATAATAGAGAAATATTTAAAGATAACCACAGAAAATCTTCTCTCCTGAGGCTGCAATGTGGAAATGATCAAACCTTTCTGCAGAAGAAAAACCTGGGAACAAATAACCTCTCTCAGAAAAAGAGCTGACCTAGATTTATCTCATCTATGGTTCAGTTTCCTTCTCCTGTCCTTTGGCTTCCAACTCACTGGGAAGTAGTATAAAACTGATGAGCACTAGTTACAGAAATTGCTGCCTTTTGCCAATCTGTTTTACTCACAGACAATACAAGGAAATGTATAATTATCACTGCTGATGATAACATTTTTATTCTGCTTTTCTATTAGCATTTAATACTATGTTATTGTAAACTGATATATGCAATGCTTGCAACTCTCCTTTTCCTGAAATTTAAAGTTTCTGGGTAAAAGTGATGTTAGACATTTTCACATGTGTGGAAATGATCTTCACATGTGTGGCTACCTGATCTTTCAAAGTGCTAAAATTGTATTTGTGGCCTAAAATAACATTCCGTATTTTATGCAGCTTATGGTGTTAAAGAGAGGATGCTCTATGCATGCGAGGTACCCTGAAGTCAAACGCCTGGATTGCTGCACCTAAGCCTGAAAGGCTGCAGAATTTTGGCACCAGAAACAAGGGTAGAAAACTGAACAAAGGCGTCTGGCCAATACAGGGGGGATAGGGAAATACAAATCTTTGGCCCTCTGCTATTCTGACTACACCTTTACAAAGAGATAGCAACATGGCTGCTTATTCAAGAGCCCCAGGGCACATAGGGCTCTGTCAGGGAATAATACATAGGTAAGCAGCTAAAGGGCCAACACAGACAAGCAGGCAGTGAAAGTTAAGTTAGAACCTTAGCTCCAAAACAGGACAGAACAGTAGATGGTAGCAGGATGCAGGAGCAACTGATGCAGGCTGAGACTGTAGCTGCAGGATTTCCTTCTCCTCAGTTGCTCCTGTCTCATCCATAAACATACAGCAGACTTGTAACATGGTCCTGTATTGCTCTAGTTTAAAGCTTTATTTCTGTGTTTGTTCTGCCTGCTTGGACACCAAAGGGGATTCCCACACAACACTTTCCATGTGAGTTATTAGGTAGTCTGGCAGAATATGAAACAAGACAGGTATTTTTGCCACACTTTCTACACTCTGCCAGCTCTTCTCTGTAAACACTTTGATACCACTCCTGTCAACATGATGAGTTGTATCTGTAAAATGGGCTGAGCAGAATTACTCATATAACCCATTAACTGTGTTTCACTGTTCTGTGGCAACAACCATTATAGAGCCCCCATAACAGGATACCATTCTTCACTATAGATGAGCTGTAGGTGGCACAATAAAAGGTCCACCACGGTGTGATCAGGAGTACCACAGTGTTGGTACTTCGAAATACATAATTTTCTAATTCCTGTTTTGAAAATTACTCCTGGAATTAAGTTCTTTAAAATGCACAGGAACATACCAGCCATTGGAACCACCTTACCCCACTGTTATTACCTATCCAGGGATACCTAATGTCTTTTCCCTCATCTGTCTTAAGTAGATCCCAATAGAATTTTTCCCGCAGGCTTTTGTTTTTTTCACTGACCACACTATTTTCCTATCTCTGGCCCCAGCTTATATCCAAAGTATTGTGACATGTACTGTAAAATCTCACTGGCCAAGCATCTTTTCCATGGTAGAGATTTTCAGTATGCCAAGGTATCTTCACACATGCTCGGCAGCATTTGTACACTATCACAAATTCTGCAAGTGTGAATCAAGAGGTAGCTCATCAAGCCAGCGAAGCGCTACCAGAGTTAAGCACTAATAGAGAGAACCAGAAGAGCACACCAAGAGCCAGAAGTGAGAGAGGGGGAAGCAATGAGGCAGCAAGCAGATAGGATGACTATCTTCACATGGACTCTCAGCCACCAGGCAGCATACAGTAATTGTTGCTAATTACACAAAGCAAGGAAGGTTACAAGGCAGCATTATGAAGCTGTGCTTCAGGAGATCTCAAACTGGAAAGCAGAGGATGCTGAGAGGCTTTCAGGAAGGGCAGATACAGAATGTTCATTGAAAAAACAGCAGTGTGCTGGAAATAATGTTAGTTCTCAGAGCAAGGGGGTGCAAGCTCCAGGTTTCACCAAGACACACGGTTTTCACAGGTCTAATCCATGCCAGTACCTCAGCTACCTTAACATAACCCCACAAAAGCCATCAGCCAAAAGCAGGTCCCCAGATCCACTGAAGACCAGAGGACTGGAAGAAAGGCAAAGCACCAACACCAGGCCTCTCTGCAAACCTCCACGGTGAGGAAGTATCAGAAGGACAGCTAGGTGATGGTGTTACATTGATCAAGGACTGAGTCCCTGGAGTGGTGAGGGAAACTGAGGCACTCCAGGTAAACAGCCCCGTTTGGCATCCACAACACCCCCAGCACCCAAAAGGCCACTCGTTGGACAGTTTCACCCATTGGACAATTCAGGGTGAAGGTGAGGAGGGGGAGGCAGGTGGCTGAGGAAGCGCCCGAGGGGAGCTGGTAGATAGCCCTCCCTCAGCCACCCGCCTTAGCTGCCACCACCGCATCGTGGCTCCCCCTCAGGCAGCACCGAGGGGGTTAAAATGGCCGCGAGTTCTTCCACCTGCATAGACGTTTCCCTCCTTAGCTTCAGGTCAGGCTGTGCTCGATGCTCGCCGCGATCCCACTTTTTTGCCCGTTACACCCCATCCCGCACAGCCCCTGCGGGCACTTACCCAGCAGCGGAAAAGCCCGGGGGAGAAGTGCGAGGAGAAGCAGGAGCGGGGCAGGCGCCATCGCCGCGGCTTCGCCCGTAGCGCCCCGCGCTGTGCGGAGAGAGGCTCCCGCCGGGCAGGTCCTCCGCACTTGTGGAGGGCTGGTGGATCAGGGGAAAGCTCTGGGCTCGAAATGATAAGGAAATATCCTGTCACATGGGGCGTTTTGAAATAACAGGAATTCGCTGTTCAAACTTTGCCTTCCTAAGCTGATTTTTTTTTTCTTTTTCCCCCCCTCAGCGGAGGGAAGAGCCTCCTTCCAGGCACATGCAGGTGATAAAGTGGTGATAGCTGAGAGGAGGGCTGGGTTTTGTTGTCGTGGTGGTGGTGTTTTATATATATATACTTTAGCGACCCTGTCAGCGTTGCCTGTGGGTCAGCGGTTTGTTTTCCAAGCAAATTAGCCAAAGCCGTGCCGAGGGAGCAGGACACCCCCCTCCTCGCTTTCGGAGGTGAACCGAATCGCAAGAAACCCCCCACTAGAACGACCGGGTTTCTCCCGAGAGCTAGGACCGCAGAAGCATCAGCGACCTCCTTTTGGGAAACCGGGATTGGGGTTGCCCCCCCCCCCGCCGTCGCCCGCTCCCCGCGCCCGCAGGGCCCCCCCCCTGCCGCCCTTTCCCTTCCAACCCCCCCCCCCCCACCGGGGGTTGGTGCAGGGT